>JAMYWD010000030.1:0-23000 GCA_028583415.1 Protea cynaroides | reverse complement strand
TTAAACCAAATTAAGCAGCATGGAACTGTAAGACCCGCACTCCATTAACTCGATTTAAACATCTATTTCATGTCGTAACAGGTCTTCCAATCATCACCGGACCAGATGGGACGAGCGGATGACAATCAGGTATAAAAACGGAGCAAAACTTATGATAACTTTCTTATCGGTCTACATACCGGTCAACTGGTATGTCTGCGCGGGTAGACTAGTTAGATCCGAAAACGGATCTCTGTGGGTTTCGCTTGCCAAATCTTAGTCCTAAAGACTTTCCTAATGTAGGGAAACTTCCTAAACTCCAACCTAACTTATTTAAGGACCTCTAAACCCCCTTAAACCTCTTTGATTGATTCTCACAAACCCTAGAGAGGAGAAGGAGATCTGAAGAGGAAAAGAAGCTAAGAAAGGTTGAAGAAGAGCCTCTGTTGGACGAAGAACACCACAGTTCGTGAACCAACGGTAAGTGCTTAAACTTCTCTCTAAGTTAAGCATTATGGATGATTGATCAATACCATGCAAGGCTAGGTATTAATCAAAATCCCTAAATTTTCGTTAAACCCTAATTCAGTCCATGAACCCTAGATTGAGTGCTAAACTAAAGTTTCTTAGAATGTAAGCCTTGAATGGGAGATAAAAACAACCCCAATACGTTGCTCATGCCTAGAAGGCATAGGAGTAACCCTAGAAGCCATAAAGGACGATCGACGGAAGACGAACACCACGTTGGTGGTCTTCCGGAGGCATACCTGTCACTAAGGATGTAAATGGATACCCGAAAATCCGGATTCGATTCGAATTCGACTCCATTTAAGGAATCTGAATTCAGAAAAATCGAATTCGAATTCGAATTCGGATAATTTTAATCGGATGCGGAGGCGAATTCGGATTTGACCTAAACGGATCGGATATAATCCGCTCCGATTAGAAAAATTAAATACCTATTTTACCCTTAGGGTTAGGGAGGTATAAATAGAATTTTTAGAGGATTAGGTTTTTTCTCATTTCTTCTTTCACTCTTCTCTTCTCTGAGTTCTCTCTTCTCTTCTCTGGTTCTCTCTACTTGATCGAGCCGGCGCCTCTTTCACTCTTCTCTTCTCTGAGTTCTCTCTACTCAATCGAGTCGGCACCCCTCTCAGTCTCAGACTCTCACTCTCTCTGCTTCTCTTTGGAAAAGTTGGGATTTAGACTTGGCTTAAGGACCTGAGGTTTCTGACCGTCGATCGTCGGCCACCGATTTTGAGCTTGCAGTAGCGGTGCTCTCTTCCAACTCTTAAGTCTCCATTCGTCTCTCTCTGTAAGCGCTCTTCCCACTCTCAAACTGGGGTTTTAACAATTTGATTCAGTTTTAATAGTTCCCCCTTTGGCTCCTCTGCAACTTCCAACAGTAAATTTAGGATATTTATGAAAATCTGTGGCAATTTTTTTATTAGAAATGAAAAAAATGTACAAGAAGGACATACATTTAGGATATTTAAAAAAAAAATTTACTCTGTTTTTATTTTCGGATTCGGATAGGATGTTAACCGGATAATCCGGTTAACAAGCGAATTCGAATTTGGATTTTCATTATTTTAATCCGTCGGATGCGAATTCAAATTCTGATGGGGTTGTCAAATTTCGGATTCGGATTCGGATAGTATCATATCCGTACAGAATTCGATCCGTTTACATCTCTACCTGTCACACCCCAATTCCAGCTGAACCAGAAATGTGAGTGAATCGTCACTGAACCAACGGCTCACACCAGGATCTCAATAAGACCGTGTCCACTCATACAAACCATTGCACATAACCACAATCAGAATAATAATAAATACAGCGGAAGTCTTTAATAAAATGAACTGAGTAATCTATTGATAAATTTAAATAAAATATTCAATTATTCATTAATCAAAACTTAAATAATATCTTTACATCAACTTCATCCCAACTGAAAATAATTAAAATAAATAAAATCAAATCAATCCTAAAGGTACACGCAGAAAGGGCACTCGCATGAAGCGTCGTGCTCGTCCTCTCCTGCCTACACATCCAGAGCAGCTACGCCTCCATACGCCGGCGTGCTCATGTAGTCATCCACCGTGTAACCTGCATCAACATCTAAAAATGGTGTATACACAAGGGTGAGCTCACAACTTAGGTTAGTAAGACAATCAGACAATGTAACATTTATATGCATGAGTAACAATCATATTATATTATGGTCTGGTTTAAGTTTGCAATGTGCTATAGAAAGGATTGGCGGCCACTACACCTCTATACACGAGTGTGTGAAGTCGTCCAGTAGATCACACCACTGCCGTCCCACATGCACCCACCATGAAATAGAGATAGAGCTAAGGCATCCCGATCAACATCGCCAACACCTCTCCTGATACCCTACCCATACCAACAAGTAAGCCCCTATTGGCGAGGGCTTGCAAACTGGGCTCGTAACTAACTAATCCTATATGTCATCACAGTAGGTCCTATCCCAACACAGCTCCCTACGGCATAAAGATAGAGCTAGAGTCTGGTGGCCAGGCCGGAGACCACAATTCCACGTCCTCCTCCTGATGCCCTACCCGCACCAAGCATGTTAAGACAGAACGGTACGAATGGTAGACTGTAAGACCCGCACTCCATGAACCCGATCTAAACCTTGATTTCATGTCGTAACAGGTCTTTCGATCATCACCGGGCCAGAAGGGACGAGCGGATGACAGACAGGTACGGAACAGACCATCTTTTGTATGATTTTATTCATACCGGTCGATGGTACCGGTCGCAGGTACCGGTCGACCGGTATAGTCTGCGCAGTAGACTACTAAGATCCTGAACAGGATCTCTACGGGTCCCACTTTCCAAAGTCCGAACCCTAAGACTTTCCTAATCCTAGGAGGTTTCCTAAACCTAAATCCTAGCCTATTTAAACCCCTCTAAACCTCCTAGAATCCCTTCCATTGATCCTCACAAACTCTAGAAAGGAGAAAGAGGCTAAAGAAGGAGGAGAAGCTAGGAAGAGCCGATATTGCCATCCTTTACTTTATGAACTCTTATAGGGTTGATTATTGTTGAATCAATACCATGCAAAGCATGTATTGATCTAAAACCCTATCTTGCCAATAAACCCTACTTTGCCGTCAAACCCTAATTTAATCGATAAACCCTAGATTCGAGTTCTAGGATGAATACCATCAAAACTAAGACTTGAATGGAGTTGGAAACAACTCTAACTCAATGCTCAGACCTAGATTGTGTAGGAGAAACCCTAGAATCAATAGGGGACGACCGACGGCAGTCGAAAAACCAAGTGTATAGTCTTCCGGAGACATACTGGTCGACTATACCGGTTCCACCCTGTGCGACCGGTATGTTGCGACCATTACCTCCCGGGGGCTGGTCTGTGGGGACCGGCTAACCATACCGGTCGCTGGTTTTCAACACAGTGCCGCGATCGGTACATGCAACCAGTCATCTCTGTGAGATGTATTTTGTAACCTCGTTGGTTTTTCGACCAATGTAAACCCTAAGAAAACTATTCTAATTGAACCCTAATATTGTATAGGGCTTTGTGATAGCACGTTTGGATCTTGCGATGTGGAGCAAGCTATCAAACGAGCGTCAGGTAAGGGAATTTGACCTAAACCCTAATAATCTAATGGACAGTAAACTGTTGTTAATAACAATGACTCTGTGGATTGATGTTTGTGCATATTCGCATGTCATCCTTTACTTTCAGTTATTATTATTGTTCATGCATACTCGCTACTCTAGGATGTGATTGTTAGGCATGTGATTGTTTTCGTTGGTGTGTGGAATGGGAATGGCCTGGGGTCTGGGATCATTCCTCACACTAGCACCATTTCATAGTATTCTATCTTAGCATGCTTGGTGCGGGTAGGGCATCAGGGGGAGGACGTGGCACTGTAGTCTCCGTCCTGGCCACCAGACTCTAGCTCTATCTCTATGCCGTAGGGAGTTATGTTGGGATAGGGTCTACTTTGCGTATTGTTCTGTCTTAGTATGCTTGGTGCGGGTAGGGCATCAGGGGGAGGACGTGGCACTGTGGTCTCCGGCCTGGCCACCAGACTCTAGCTCTATCTCTATGCCATAGGGAGTTGTGCTGGGATAGGACCTACTGTGATGACATATAGGATTGGTTAATTGCGAGTCCAGTTTGCAAGTCCTCGCCAATAGGGACTTACGTGTTGGTATGGGTGGAGCATCAGGGGAGGTGTGTGGATGCCTTAGCTCTATCTCTATTCCATGATGGTGCACGTGGGTCGACAGTGGTGTGATTTACTGGGCGATGCCACACACTCGTGTATAGAGGTGCGGTGGCCGCCAATCCTTTCTATAGCATATTGCAAACTTAAAACCAGACCACAGCATAAAATGATTGTTACTCATGCATATGAATGTTACACTATCTGATTGTCTTGCTGAGCTAAGTTGTGAGCTCACCCTTGTATATATACATGTTTTTAGATGTTGATGCAGGTTATACGGTGGATGATTACGTGAACGCTTCGGCGTATGGAGGTGTTGCTGCTCTGGACGTGCAGGCAAGAGAGGACGAGCATGACGCTTCATGCGAGTGCCCTTTCTGCGTGTACCTTTAGGATTTTATTTTATTTGTTTTAATTATTTTCAGTTGACATTAAAGTAATGTAAAGATATTATTTATGTTTTGAGAATTTGGATAATGGAATATATAATTAAATTTATCAATAGATACTCAGTTCATTTTATTTAAAGACTTCCGCTGTATTCTATTATATTCTGATTGTGGTTTTGTGCAATGATTTGTCTAAGTGGACACGGTCTTATTGAGATCCTGGTGTGAGCCGTTGGTTCAGTGACGGTTCACTCACACCATTCTGGTTGGTTCAGAATTGGGGTGTGACAACTTGGTATCAGAGCTCTTAGGCTCTGTCCAACAGACCATATTTGCACTTAACTGAGTCGATGAACTGAGATAGGAAGAATTTAAAAGTCTTAATAAAAACACACCCTAAGCACTTGTTTGATGCCTGAGACTAAATACGAAAGAGCATAATGTACTATACTAAAGGTGAAATTAATAAATAGTCATGCTCTAGATAGGAACCATAATGACAGGTGAGAAAAATCATAAACTTCCACCAAATTGAAAAAGAAATTGTATCAAGATTATAATATAGAACATCCAAAAAGCTAGATAGGTTTATATAGGATGCGGTGCATTATTGACTTACTCTTATGATTATAGAGGATGCACATACCTGATTCTAATTCTCGTAGACAGAATACCTTTTTGATTCAACCTGTCAATTGGAGTTATAGATGTTATTTCCTTAGAATTAGTCCTGATTATACCAATCTAAGCTACTCCTATGATCGACACCATGAATAGAGATATGAACCTAATGAACATTTAAAGGTTTAATCATTCTGAATGTACATCTTTTTGATTTTATACCTGATTTACTGATGTACCAAAACTTCTCCAGATTTACTCATGTAGTGCCTTAACCTATGGCACTATATACTCGATAGAACCTGTAACCATGAGGTTAAGAACTGTAAAACCTTTATTTCCATATATTTGGACCACCATGCAACTTAACGACCTTTAGATGCCAGTTGGATTACCATAGATTTACTCCTGATCCTTTAAACCTAAGTTCACTAGATAAAACAAGTGTTCTTCATCATACTGGATTTCAAAGAAGGACATGAATCACTTTTGGAAAAACATTCTGATTCTTATATTCCTTGACATCCGTTGATAGAGATACTTAGTTAATAAGGGAATTATTGGAAGGGAGATGATTAAATTCATATTAGATTCTATAGCCAAAAAACCTCAGATGAAGTAATGGAGGATTTGTTTCGAGATTGCTGAAATAGAGAAGAACTTCCGTCTGATGACTTGTACGGAGGATGAGAAGGTGTTGTTTGCTACGCACATGCTCAAGGAAGATGCAAATGCCTGGTGAAATTTTACCCGGACATACTTAGAGGTAAAGCACACTCAGATCGATTGGGCAACATTCAAAGGAGTTTTCTTCGATAAATACTTTTCGAAGAGCTTTAGAGATCAAATGGAGAAGAAATTCCTTAACCTGCAGCAATCCCAGTCGAGGGTTGATGCTTACCTGCAGAGATATGAAGAGCTGTTCTTCTTCGCTCCGAAAAGCATGCAAGAAGAAGAAACCAAGACTCGTAGGTTCACCATGGGATTATAAGGAAGTATCCGAGAGCACGTCTTGGGTTTGAAAAAGAAGATATATAATGAGGTTTTACAGATTGCCAGGGTAATCAAATCCAGTCAAAGAGGCAGTTTCTTTGCTCAGAACAGGGAACTGAACAGGTCTGCTATTGAGACTTCAGGTGGAGGCAATACTAGACCATTCCGCCCATACAGGACTCAATCTATTGTGGTGCCTGCAAGGAACACTACTGCACCACCACCGTTACAGTTTGCTGGACAGAGCCCAAATGTTAAATGTTTCAACTGCCAGCAATTGGGTCATTATGCAAGGACCTGTACTCTACCCAAGAAGCAACTGCCGCAGCAAGGAAAGATATTCGCAGTCACCACTGAAGAGGCAGCCGCATCACCTGATGTGGTCACTGGTATGATTCCATCCCTTCCTATTTAGCTTACTATTTTGTTGTGCGTGAGCATGTAGAACTAAGGGATAATTAAATTTCAGGAACTGTAAACATAGCTAGTATACCCGCCAGAGTACTTTTTGACTCTGGGGCCACACACTCCTTCGTCTCTAATTATTTTGGGAAGCGAATGGAATTACTTGTCAAGTGTTTGAACCCAAGCTTGATAGTTCGCTCTCCGTTGGGAGTCAAAGTGGCGTTGATTGAATATTATGGGCCGTGTATCGTGAGCATTGAGGGTCGAAACCTAGAAGCAAATCTGGTTCAACTCGATATGGTAGACTTTGACGTCATCTTGGGAATGGATTGGCTAGGCCATCATTCAGCTAGCTTATTATGTGGTGAAAGGAAACTTGTGCTTAAAGATGAGAAGGGCAAGGAGTTTAGCTTCACTGGGACCAAATTACCTAGGAAACGGAAGCTGATCCTCTCCGCCCTAAAAGCTAAGAGATGCTTAAAGAAGGGAGGAATGGGGTATTTAGTATCTGTGGTCGACATCACTGCTGAGGTGCCAAGGATGGAAGATCGAGATGTGGTACGAGAGTTTCCAGATGTGTTTCCAGAAGATCTCCCAGGTCTACCTCCAGACAGGGCTACAAAGTTCGTGATAGACCTGATGCTAGGGTCGGCACCGGTGTCTAAAGCACCGTACAGGATGGCCCCTACCGAATTAAAGGAGTTGAAGACCCAATTACAAGAATTACTAGATAAGGGTTTCATACGACCAAGCATATCGCCATGGGTAGCACCTATATTGTTCGTCAAGAAGAAGGACGGTAGTGTACGGCTATGTATTGACTACCGAGAGCTGAACAAGTTAACCATCAAGAATCGATATCCTTTGCCTAGAATCGATGATCTGTTCAATCAGTTACAGGGTGCAAAGGTTTTCTTGAAGATTGATCTCAGATCAGGGTATCACCAATTGAAGATTAAGGCCGGAGATATTCCAAAGACTGCTTTCAGGACAAGGTATGGGCATTATGAGTTTCTGGTAATGTCGTTTGGGTTGACTACGCTCCAGCGTCGTTCATGGAACTGATGAACCGAGTGTTTCATGACATGTTGGACACTTCGGTCATCGTACTCATTGACGACATATTGGTCTACTCAAAGGACAGGGAGGCTCATGCAACACATTTGAGAGCAGCCCTACAACGGCTGAGAAAGGAGAAACTTTATGCCAAGTTCAAGAAGTGTGAATTTTGGCTGAAGGAGGTGGCGTTCTTGGGCCACGTAGTATCTGAAGACGATATCAAGGTAGATCCAAGTAAGATAGCTGCAATAGTAGGATGGGAAGCACCAAAATCAGTTGCGGAGATTCACAGTTTCCTTGGATTGGCTGGTTACTATAGAAGATTCGTGGAAGACTACTCAAGGATCGTCGTTCCACTAACCAGACTAACCAAGAAGGGAGAGAAATTTATATGGTCAGATGAGTTCGAGAAATGCTTTCAGACTTTGAAGTCAAGACTAGTCTCTGCACCTATCTTGACCATCCCAGCACCAGGCTTACCATTTACCCTATATACGGATGCCTCAGGGTAGGGTCTTGGATGTGTATTGATGCAAGGAGAACAGGTGATTTCCTGCGCATCAAGACAATTAAAAGAGCATGAGAAGAATTATCCTACACATGATTTGGAGTTAGCAGCGATAATACATGCAATCAAGACTTGGAGACACTACCTTTACGGGGAAAAGTTTCAGATTAAGTCAGATCACAAGAGCTTAACATATCTTTTCACTCAGAAGGACCTGAATATGAGACAGAGGAGATGGCTGGAGTTATTAAAAGATTATGATTGTGACATTCAGTACCATCCGGGTAAGGCTATTATCGTGGCTGATGCTTTAAGCAAAAAGTGGGCATTGAAACCTGAGGCAGGACCAAGTACAAATGCTCCATTGTGTGCTGCAGCCTCGAGCTTAACAGAGAATGATGAAGAGTATATAATAGAGACTGCGAGAGATCTAGTGGAACAGGGCTTAATTCATAAGTTCACATTGATGTTTGCAGCCTTGAAGATCTCATCGGATCTCCTAGATGAGGTCAAGGTAGCAATCCTACAGGATCCATACCTCAAGACTGTACAAGAAGATCTAGAGAAGGGTAACAGCAATCCTGACTTTACCTTGGATTCAGACAAGGTACTCAAGTATCGTAGACAATTATGTATACCTTAGAGTGAAAACTTAAATATCAGAGATCGAGTTATGACAGAAGCTCATTACACTCCATACTCGGTACATCTAGGAAGCACCAAAATGTACCATGATTTAAGAAGATTATATTGGTGGAAGGGTATGAAAGCGGATATAGATCGTTTTGTATTCCAATGTCTGAATTACCAGCAAGTTAAAGTAGAAAGGCAGAGACCCACAGGTTTACTACAACCATTATCGGAGCCTGCATGGAAGTGGGATTGTATCACAATGGATTTCGTCACTGGCCTACCCTTGACACCAAGGTCGGTGGATGCAGTTTGGGTTATAGTCGATTGACTTACCAAGACAGCTCGATTCATTGCGGTCAGACCTCAGTATACCATGGAGAAGCTGGCCAAGCTATATATAGATAATATAGTCAGACTTCATGGCGTCCCAGAGAGTATAGTATTTGACAGAGATCCCCGTTTTACATCAAAGTTCTGGGAAGGATTACAGAAAGCTATTGGAACCAAGCTGAAGTTTAGTACAGCTTTTCACCCTTAGAAGGACGGGCAGTCAGAACGAACTATTCAAATTTTAGAAGATATGCTCCGAGCTTGTGCCCTAGATTTCAAAGGAGCTTGGGACGAAAAGCTATCGCTCATCGAGTTCGCTTATAACAATAGCTACCAGGCCACAATTCAGATGGCTCCATATGAGGCACTCTATGGGAAGAAATGTCGTACACCTCTGTTATGGAATGAGGTGAGAGAAAGAAGAATTGTAAGACCGGAGTTTGTCGAAGAAACTTGTCGAGTGATTGATCAGATCAAGGAAAGAGGGAATATAGCTCAAGTTTGACAGAAGCACTATGCGGATAACCGATGTCGAGATCTGGAGTTTGCAGTAGGTGACAAGGTATTCTTAAAGATATCACCTGTGCGAGGTCTGAAACGGTTTGGTAAGAAGGGGAAGCTATGCCCCAGGTACATGGGAACATACGAGATATTGACCAGACGTGGTAATGTGGCATATCAACTGGCCCTACCACCATCCATGTCAAGCGTTCATGACGTGTTCCATGTATCTTTATTGAAGAAGTATGTCAGGGATCCATCGCACATCTTGACAGCAGACCCACCAGACTTGACAAAGGACTTAACATTTGAAGTGGTACCTGTGATGCTCACAAGTCGAAAGGTACAACAACTTCGAAGCAAGGATATCCACTATGTGAAAGTACATTGGAAAAGCCAAGATGTTGAAATTACTTGGGAGGAGGAGAGCACGATGAGAAAGGAATACCCTAACCTTTTCGATGATCAAGGTACATTCAAATTACGAGGCCGAAATTTCTTTTAAGGGTGGGGGAGTTGTGAAACCTACAACCTACATGCAAATTTCGGAGACGAAATTTCTTTTAAGGGTGGGGGAGTTGTAAGACCCGCACTCCATGAACCCGATCTAAACCTTGATTTCATGTCGTAACAGGTCTTCCGATAATCACCGGGCCAGACGAGACGAGCGGATGATAGACAGGAATATAACGGACCATCTTTTGTATGATACCGGTCGACGGTACCAGTCGCAGGTACTAGTCGACCGGTATAGTCTGCGCAGCAGACTACGAAGATCCGGAATAGGATCTCTGCAGGTCCCTCTTTCCAAAGTCCGAACCCTAAGACTTTCCTAATCCTAGGAGGTTTCCTAAACCTAATTCCTAGCCTATTTAAACCCCTCTAAACCTCCTAGAATCCCTTCCATTGATCCTCACAAACCCTAGAAAGGAGAAAGAGGCTAAAGAAGGAGGAGAAGCTAGGAAGAGCCGATATTGCCGTTCAACGAAGAATAACTCACCGCAAGTCGACGGTAAGTGCTTGAACCTTCCTTTACTTTATGAACTCTTATAGGGTTGATTATTTTTGAATCAATACCATGCAAAGCATGTATTGATCTAAAACCGTATCTTGCCAATAAACCCTACTTTGCCGTCAAACCCTAATTTAATCGATAAACCCTAGATTCGAGTTCTAGGATGAATACCATCAAAACTAGGACTTGAATGGAGTTGGAAACAACTCTAACTCAATGCTCAGACCTAGATTGTGTAGGAGAAACCCTAGAATCAATAGGGGATGACCGACGGCAGTCAAAAAACCAAGTGTATAGTCTTCCGGACACATAGTGGTCGACTATACCGGTTGCACCCTGTGCGACCGGTATGTTGCAACCGTTACCGCCCAGGGGCTGGTCTGTGGGGACCAGCTAACCATACCGGTCGCTGGTTTTCCCCACAGTGCCACGACCGGTACATGCAACCGGTCAACTTTGTGAGATGTATTTTGTAACCTCGTTGGTTTTTCGACCAACGTAAACCCTAAGAAAACTATTCTAATTGAATCCTGATATTGTATAGGACTTTGTGATAGCACGTTTGGATCTTGCGATGTGGAGCAAGCTATCAAACAAGCGTCAGGTAAGGGAATTTGACCTAAACCCTAATAATCTAATGGACAGTATACTGTTGTTAATAACAATGACTCTGTGGATTGATGTTTGTGCATATTCGCATGTCATCCTTTACTTTCAGTTATTATTATTGTTCATGCATACTCGCTATTCTAGGATGTGATTGTTAGGCATGTGATTATTTTCGTTGGTGTGTGGAATAGGAATGGCCTGGGGTCTGGGATCATTCCTCACACTAGCACCTTTTCGTAGTATTCTATCTTAGCATGCTTGGTGCGGGTAGGGCATCAGGGGGAGGACGTGGCACTGTAGTCTCCGGCCTGGCCACCAGACTCTAGCTCTATCTCTATGCCGTAGGGAGCTGTGCTGGGATAAAACCTACTGTGATGACATATAGGATTGGTTAGTTGCGAGCCCAGTTTGCAAGCCCTTGCCAACAAGGGCTTACGTGTTGGTATGGGTGGAGCATCAGGGGAGGTGTGTGGATGCCTTAGCTCTATCTCTATTCCATGATGGGTGCACGTGGGTCGGCAGCGGTGTGATCTACCGGGTGATGCCACACACTCGTGTATAGAGGTGCGGTGGCCGTCAATCCTTTATATAGCATATTGCAAACTTAAAACCAGACCACAGCATAAAATGATTGTTACTCATGCATATGAATGTTACACTATCTGATTGTCTTGCTGAGCTAAGTTGTGAGCTCACCCTTGTATATATACATGTTTTTAGATGTTGATGCAGGTTACACGGTGGATGATTATGTGAACGCTTCGGCGTATAGAGGTGTTGCTGCTCTGGACGTGCAGGCAGGAGAGGACGAGCATGACGCTTCATGCGAGTGCCCTTTCTGCGTGTACCTTTAGGATTTTATTTTATTTGTTTTAATTATTTTCAGTTGACATTAAAGTAATGTAAATATATTATTTATGTTTTGAAAATTTGGATAATGGAATATTTTATTAAATTTATCAATAGATACTCAGTTCATTTTATTTAAAGACTTCCGTTGTATTCTATTATATTCTGATTGTGGTTTTATGCAATGGTTTGTCTAAGTGGACACGGTCTTATTGAGATCCTGGTGTAAGCCGTTGATTCAGTGACGGTTCACTCACACCATTCTGGTTGGTTCAAAATTAGGGTGTGACATAGACCCTATCCCAACATAACTCCCTACGGCATAGAGATAGAGCTAATGTCTGGTGACCAGGCTGGAGACCACAGTGCCACGTCCTTCCCCTGATGCCCTACCCGCACCAAGCATGCTAAGATAGAATACTACAAAAAAGTGCTAGTGTGAGGAATGATCCCAGACCCCAGGCCATTCCCACTCCACACACCAACGAAAACAAACACATGCCTAACAATCACATCCTAGCATAGCGAGTATGCATGAACAATAATAATAACTGAAAGTAAATGATGACATGCGAGTATGCACAAACATCAATCCATAGAGCCATAGTTATTAACAACGATTTACTGTCCATTAGATTATTAGGGTCTAGGTCTAATTCTCTTACCTGACGCTCGTTTGATAGCTTGCTCCACGTCGCAAGATTCAAACGTGCTATCACAAAGTCCTATACAATATTAGGGTTTAGTTAGAATAGATTTACGTTGGTCGGAGAACCAACAATGGTAAAACACATCTCACAGAGCTGACCAGTCATAGTACCGGTCGTAGCACTGTGGGGAAACTTGAGACCGGTATGGTCAGCCGGTCCCCACAGACCAGCCCCCGAAAGGTACCGGTCGCAGTATCAGTCGCACAGGGTGCAACTGGTATAGTCGATCGGTATGTCTCCGGAAGACCATGTGTCCGGTTCTCGACTGCCATCGATCATCCCCTAATGATCCTAGGGTTCCTCCTACACATTCTAGGTCTGAGCACTGAGTTAGAGTTGTTTCCAACTCCATTCAAGTCCTAGCTTTGACGATCTTCTTCCTAGAACTTGAATCTAGGGTTTACCGACTAGATTAGGGTTTGTTGGCAATATATGGTTTATTGGCAAGATAGGGTTTTTAGATCAATACCTGCTTTGCATGGTATTGATCAAAGCAACCTGACCATACTAGAGTCATAATCCTAGAGTCATAATGTAAAAGAAGGTTTAAGCACTCACCGTCGACTGGCGGTACGGTGTTCTTCGTCGAATATCGGCTCTTCCTTGCTTCTCCTCTTTCTTCAGCCTCTTTCTCCTTTCTAGGGTTTGTGAGAATCAATGGAAGGGATTCTAGGAGGTTTAGAGGTGTTTATATAGGCTAGGTTTAGGTTTAGGAAGCCTTCTAGGATTAGGAAAGTCCTTGGGTTCGGAATTTGGAAAGTAGGATCCGTAGAGATCCAGTTCCGGATCTTGGTAGTCTGCTGAATATACCGGTCGATCGGTACCAATGCCAAGACCGGTATCATCGACCGGTATGACTAAATTCATACTTAATTTGGTCCGTTTGGTCTGATTTCATACCTGGTTGTCATCTTCTCGTCCCGTCTGGCCCGGTGATGATTGGAAGACCTGTTACGACATGAAATCTAGGTTTAGATTGGGTTCATGGAGTGCGGGTCTTACAATACCGATCGACCATACCAGTGGCACTAGGTGCAATCGGTATATGCGACAGGTACCTATTGGGTAGCTTGCCAAGGCTATCCGATCGACTATACCGGTCCCGCCACTGTACAGTGACCTGCGACCGGTATATGCGACCGGTATGTCCAGAATGGGTTGGTTTTTGACCAACGTAAAACCTACGAAACTAATTCTCACTAAACCCTAATATCGTGTTGGACCTTGTGATAGCGAGTTTGGACTCTGACGTGGAACAAGCTAGCAATTAAGCCTCAGGTAAGGGAATCGGACCTAAACCCTAATAACTTGATAACAATAAAATGTTGTTAACAACTATTGTTCTATGGAGTGTTGATTGTGCATATTCATATGTCGTCTTTACTTTCAATTATTATATTGTTCATGCATACTCACTATGCTAGGATGTGATTGTTAGGCATGTGATTGTTTTCGTTGGTGTGTGGAATGGGAAAGGCTTGGGGTCTTGGATCATTCCTCACACTGGTACCTTTTCATATCGTTACTATCTTAGCATGCTTGGTATGGGTAGGGTATCGAGGGGAGGACGTGACATTGTAGTATCCGAACAGGCCACCAAACTCGAGCCCTATCTCAATTCTGCAGGGATCTATGCTGGGATAGGGCCTACTATGGTGACATATAGGATTGGTTAGTTACGAGGTCAGTTTGCAAGCCCTCGCCAATAGGGGCTTACGTGTTGGTATGGGTAGGGTATCAGGGAAAGTATTGGAGGTGTGTGATCCGGACACTTTAGCTCTATCTCTATTCCATGGTGGTGCATGTGGAACGACAATGGTGTTTGATCCACTGGGCGAAATACACACTCGTATATAGAGGTGTGGTGGCCGCCAATCCTTTCTATAGCACAATGTAAACTTAAAACCAGACCATAAAGTAAATGTTACTCATGCATATTGCTTGTTGCATTGTCTGATTTTCTTACTGAGCTAAGTTGTGAGCTCACCCTTGTGTACACACTATTTTTAGATGTTGATGCAGGTTATACTGTGGAGGACTATGTGAATGCTCCAGTATATGGAGGTGTTGCTGCTCTAGAAGTGCAAGCAGGGGAGAACGAGCATGATGCTTCATGCGAGTGCCCTTACTGCGTGTACCTCTAGGATGTTCTTGATTTAGTTATTTTATTTATTTCAGTTGGATTTCATAAACGATGTAAAGATATTTATCTACGTTTTGGTATTTTGAATAATTGGATAATTTATTTAAGTAGCAACAGAATACTATTCATTTAATTTAAAACTTCCGTTGTATTTATTTGTAAAATGATTATGGTTATGTGCAATGGTTTATATAAGTGGATACGGTCTTATTGAGATCCTGGTATAAACCATTGGTTTAGTGACGATTCACTCACACTTCTGGTTCAATCGGAATTAGGGTGTGATAACTTGGTATCAGAGCCCTTAGGCTCTATCCAACAAATCATACATGCACTTGACTAAGACAATGAACTGAGATAGGAAAAACGGTGCGTAGTTATTCTCTTGACTAGTCTCCTCCACTGGTGGTGGTGGTGGGACTGCATTTCAGGTCTGTCGGGTCACCCTACGTCCAGACATAATTCTTTTCTGTGATTGGTGGTGCCTGAAAATCATCAAAATAGGTGAGAAGTCATTTATATTTCATGTAGGCACGCTAACCAATAATCAATTCCAATTCTAGCTCGTTTTATAAAAAAAATGTTGTCTTTTCTATGCAGGGTCGATGGTGAGGGTCGCTGGTATGTCCGACCCTTAGTTTTCGACCCTGGGAATGACCTGTTCTTCCAGAGAGTTGAGGGTCGATTCGAGGGTCGATGTCACACCCCAATTCCGGCTGAACCAGAAGTGTGAGTGAACCGGTACTAAACCACGGTTCACACTAGGATCTCGAAAGACCGTGTCAACCAATCATTCCCAAGCAATCTAACAAAATTAGAGATATAATACATAGCAGCGGAAATAATTTATAACAATGAGCTGAACTAAATGATAAATTAAAAATATTAATTCAATTATTCCATCATCCATCAAAGTTTAAATAATATTTATTTACAAGCTTAACAGAAAATAACGAATAAACCAATCACAAAGGAAAGACACAGAAGGAGCACTCGCATAACGCATCATGCTCGTCCTCTACACTCAGTGTCTCCAGGGCAGCCATCGTACTGTAGGCTGGGGCGGTCACGAAGTCCTCCACCGTATACCCTGCATCCAAATCTGAAAAGAGATATATATATCGGGGTGAGCTACAACACGGCTCAGTAAAGCACAAGACCAATGCAACATCCACATGCATGAGATAACATTACAATTTGGGTCAGTTATAACTTGCAAATGTGCTATGGTAAGGTTTGGCGGCCACCACACCTCCATGCACGAGAGTGTGAGCACACCCAACAGTCAGGCACCTACCACACTACTGTTGTTGCCCCACATCACTCACACCGGTATAGAGATAGGACTCGAGTCTGGCGGGCAGGATGAACCACAATCCCACGTCCTCCCCCTGATACCCCATAACGTACCAATACCTAAACCCCTATTGGCAAGGGCTTGCAAGTGGGTTCCGTTTCTAACCAGTCCTAGATGTCAATACATGTAGGCTCCACCCTAGTACAGCCGTCTACGGCATAGGGATAGAGCTAGAGCGTGCAGGCCAGGCTGGAGACCACAATACCTCACCTCCCCCTGATACCCTACCCGCAACAAGCATACCAAGATGGAACTATACGCAAGTAGGCCCTATCCCAACATCACTCCCTATGGCATAGGGATAGAGCTAAAGCGTCATGGCCAGGTCAACGTCGACGTCGGAGATCACCATGCCACATCAACGTGGCCGGATCAACGTCAACATCGGAGACCACCCGCCATAACCTCCCCCGATACCCCACCCATACCAAGCATGCTAAGATAAGGTACTACGAAGGTGTCCGGGGTGAGGAATGATCCCGGCCCCGGCCCTTCCCATTCCACACTCCAACTAAAACAATCACATGTCTAACATCCATCACACCTAGCATATGAAATGCATGAACAGATAAATCAAATAGAATTTACACTACATGACATGTGATATGCACAATCCATCAAACAAAGCATATAAATTGATACAGAAAATAAAGAGCTCTCTAAGGCTTATTATTAATTCTTTAATTTAAGTTTCGGGTCTTGTCCCTTACCTGACGCGTGGTATCAATCCCTTTCGGCATCAGAAATTTTACATACAAGTCCTACACAATCATATTTACATGTTAATTTCCATTTATTAGAGTTTTAGAAGCCAAAACCAGGCTTTCCCAACCAAACAGAGCTCGGAACACATACCGGTCTCGCACATACCGGTCGCAGGATAGTGCAGCCGGTATGGTGAGACCGGTATACATACCGGATGCACGCATACCGGTCTCACTCAGATCTGACCGAGTGCGACCGGTATGGTGCCGCGGGTATGCATACCGGATGCACACATACCGGTCTCACTCGGATCCGGGCCGAGTGCGACCGGTATGGTGCCGCCGGTATACACCGCGGCCCATACCGCTGGACTCGCCCAAGGGTATACCCTACGGCGTGATTCCGAGAGCGAGGTCTCCACGGGTAGCTCCCTAAGGTCTCACCTATCCTCTGCTAGGGTCCGATCCCTGTAAAGTCCTACGGATCGCGGCTAGAACGCCGCATAGCGACCCAGATCCGAAAAGAGACAAGAAAAGGCATCTAGGGCATAAATCATCAGATCCACCCTACGGGTAGGTCCCAAGGGTCTCCCTTATCAATTGCTAAGGTCCATTCTCCGAAGGGGTCCTACGGATCTTGGCTAGAATGCCAAAAACCAACCAGGTCAGAAAGAAAGGCGAAAGGGATCTAATCATTTATCCATCTGATCTCACGCCGCTTCGCGGCTCCGATCCGATAATCAACACTACAGGAAAGATAGAGCACTTTACCGGTAGCGGTTGTCAGTTGGCGGCGTATTCCTCCACCGGCGGCTCCTTCCTGGGCGGCGTCTTCCTCCTTGAACCTCCTTACTCCTTCTCCGAACGGATGGGTTTACAAAGAGGTTCACGGAGTGTCTCCCCCTCTATTAATAGAGGGAGGCCGTCCAAGGCACGCTCCCCCCTCATATGGAAACTTAAAGTTTCCATTTTTGAGAGAAACACAAGCTGGAGACGGACTCCAGCCGTTCCGAACTATACCGGTCTCGCACATACCGGCTGCAGGATAGTGCAACCGGTATGGTGAGACCGGTATGCCATACCGCTGGCCCACACCGGTCGCAGGATAGTGCGACCGGTATGGTGAGACCGGTATGCACTTAACCGATTTTACACCTTTTTTGTACCTGAATTTGACTGGTTCTTCACCCGGCTTCTTGCGTGGTCCCTTGCCCGGCTTCGCTTTCCGGTCCGGTTATGATTGGGGCACCTGTCATCGCATAAAACCATGGTTAAACCGGGTTTTAGAGCACGATTCTTACAGTCGATGGGTATCCGACCCTTAGTTTTCTGTCAGATTCCCGAGAGCTGAGGGTCGATGCGAGGGTCGATGGGTGTCCGACCCTCAGTTCCGACCCTTAGTTTTCTGTCAGGTTCCCGAGAGCCGAGGGTCGATGGGAGGGTCGATTCGAGGTTCGATGGTTCCAGTCGAATTGTCCGACCCTCGGACCAAAAATCAGATTTTTAAGATCCGATTCTGGGTCATTTCTTATTATTTCCCTCCCGTTTCGACTCGTCTCTCCTCTCTGAGTTGCTACAGTGATACTCTACCATTTTTGATCGGTTTGACTCCGGGTTTCGACGTCCACATCATCACTACAGGTATGTCTTCTCATTTTTACCTGTTTTTAGGTTTCCATTTTTAGGTTTTTGCACCTTTAAATTGTATTTTCCAAATTAAACTTTTTCCAATCGTAAAAATTCGATTTTTATTGGGGGCTTTTGTTATTAGTGTCTCGAGGAATGAAAGCCCTCAAAAATTTTTGAGTTTCATCGGTTGGTTATCGAGAAACTTGAAATTTTCTCTTTTGCCCTAATTTGTCGAGATTTTCGATTTTTCTTGAATTTCATCAAATTGGACATCGTCAGTTAAAATTTCCTACTGCATGTGGATTGTAGGATATGTTTAAACCTTCATAAGTCCTTATGCCCACTTGTATGGTGAGGAATAGGCTTTATGGTCAACTTACGTCGTTATTAAAATCAAGTTTCGGATTTTTATCCTATTAACTCCTTGTTTTCCTTCTCTTTCTTATTTTGCAGATACCATGGCTCGTACTAAGGTACCCCGAGTTCGTGATCCCTTCGCTTCCGTTCTAATGAAGCCGAGGCACGGTATGCTGACTATGCCCGTAAGAAGGTTGAGGGTGGTCGTATGGTGAACTTGGCTGAGTTAGCCGTGTTCAACGTAGAGGGAGCCTTTGGTGACATGGGGTGGCTTCCTGTCATTACATATGATGCGTGCACATGCCCGGATTTGGTGCGTCAGTTCTATTGTAATCTCCAGGTGGTGGGGAATTACAATGACGTTGAGCATGGTCAGGAGTTGCGCATCACCAGCTACGTCAAAGGGGTAGATATCTCCTTCGACTATCGGCAGCTGACCGACTTGTTGGGCATTCCTTATGATGGCCCCATGGTATACTGTGCGCTTGGAGAGCCACAGTTTCTTGAGATGGAGATGAGGGCACAGATCGATAATCAGTTGCTCCGTCCTGATCGTTGGCAGATGAGAGCCTGTTACTTGCGTCCAGCTCCACGGGTCTTCTGTAAGATTATTCAGCATAATCTGATCCCGCAGAGTGGGCACTATGAGAGGATGTCTCAGCTGACCCAGTTCCTGATATACAGTATATGCACTCGACAGCCCGTCTGCCTTCCATACATCATCATGCGGACCATGATTAGTGCTACATTGTCCGATCATAGGGGTAATTTACCCTATGGACGTATGATCACTGTCCTGCTTACTCGCATGGGGGTGGACTTAGTGGATGAGAAGATTCAGGAGAAGACCTTCTCGTCACCTCTAGATTGGGAGGCTATCTGCAAGATGGGGCTGCGAGATGCTGAGGTTAGTGATGAGGAGAGGAACGCGATGGTGTGCCCTCACACTCGTATCGAGATAGGTGATGCTGAGGCTGCTGCTGCCGCCGCTAGAGCTCATGTGGATCCCGTCGACGATGATGACCGTATGTATATGGATGTCGACGCGATACCCCCGCCTTCACCCCCGCATGTTGCTGGAGTTGGTACTTCTTCTGCGGCTGGTCCCGCACCTGGGACTGACCCTTCTCATGTGGCTGGTCCTTCGCATCCACCTTCTGATATGATGGAGATATTGCGTGAGATCAGGGAGGCTCAGCGCAGATCTGATCTGAGGATGGATGAGTTGTTGGCTGCCCAGCACACATCCAATGCGCGGATGAGAGAACTCCAAGAGGTCCAGCGTGCGACTGATAGGAGGGTAGCCGATCTCACAGTTAGTCTACAGACGACCCAGACTCAGGTTGACTAGAGTCTATGCTGAGGACTATGACAGAGACCGTGAGGCACCTCCTCCTCCTTCACCTCCTGCTTCTTGATTGTACCTTTATTTCCTTGTACTTCAGAGTAACTGTCCGGGTTGTGGACTGTACTCTGCTTTCATTATATATATATGTTTTGTTTCGCTCTCATTGTTATGTAAACTTGTTTTCCTTTTTAATAGATGCATTATTCTCCTTTAAATTTTGTCTCAAACATCA
The DNA here is from genome assembly GCA_028583415.1 of Protea cynaroides. NCBI lineage: Eukaryota > Viridiplantae > Streptophyta > Magnoliopsida > Proteales > Proteaceae > Protea > Protea cynaroides. The sequence goes on along the minus strand of JAMYWD010000030.1, from coordinate 2,397 downwards.
CTGGTGCTTACAATGTGTTAATATTACTGTTTTTATTTTTATCCTATCTCAGTTCACAATTGTGTTGAATGTATGCTAGTTCAGCGGACAAGGCCTGAGATGCTCTGATACCAAGTTGTCACACCCCAATTCCACACATTTCAGAATGGTGTGATGAACCGCTAATAAACCAAAGGTTCAACCAGGATCTCAAATAGGCTATCCCCGCGTTATCTGAACCCCCATACATCCATAATCATAATCAGAGTAAATACACAATAGCGGAAGTCTTAAAATAACATGAACTGAGAAACTAAGATGATATCATTAATTTAATAGCAAATTATTCTGTTTTCAACTGAGACATAAATAAATATCAAATACAAGTCTTTATTAAATTCAATAAAAGAAACCTATAAAATATCTAATCAAATACACACGAGTTGCACTCGCAAGAGGAGTCGTGTGTATCCTCTTCCGCTCTAGCTTCCATCGCCGCTACCGTCCCGTACGCAGAAGCATTTATATAATCTTCAACCATATAACCTGCATCATCAACTAAAAATATTCGACGTCGAGGGGTGAGCACACATCACGGCTCAGTGAGTAGCCAAAACAATGCAACAATACATATGCATGCAAATCCATTTATATCTTTGATCCGGTTTAAAGTTTACAGTATGCAATAGAAAAGTTTAAGTAGCCAAAGGTCGCGTTTATTGACCCCGCCTCTATACACGAGTGTATGACGTTACCCGAAGATCACGTTTATCGTCAACTCACATGCACCCCATCATGAACATTATATAACAAAGGTTATGTTTATTGCTATATAGTGTCATACCAACATGTAAGCCCCTGTTGGCGAGGGCTGCAAACTGGGCTCGCAACTAACCAATCCTAATGCCAAACAGTGTATCCAAGGCCTCACCCCAGCATCCCTCAGAATGTCCATAGAGATAGAGCTAAGGCCCCCCGGTAGACAGAGACTACAAGGACCGAGACCACCTCCCCTGATATCCTACGACATAATAGTTCTGCTAAAGTAATGGCGATACGACGATGTCAATGCACAAGACTTGAGTTAGAGATAGAGCTAAAGTGCTGAGACCCGCCAAAGGTTAACGTTTATTGACGTTCTCATCACACCTCCCCTGATACTCGCTCGCATCAAGTACATCAACCACACACATACAAGCACATGTCTATTCCTATCATCATCATCACCATGTTATAAACAATAAAGTAAATATGCATGAACAACTAATAGAAATATTGGATGGCATGTTGTATGCACATTACAAACATATTCGCATAGAATCAAGCATGACATAGGACTCAAGAAATAGAAAACAGTTTATTATTAACCAATTTAGTTTGGAGTTATGGTTCCTCACCTTAGCTTGCTATAAAATGCTTTTCCAAGCTTTAAAATCACATTTACAATGTTATTATATTGCTAGAAGACCTAACAAAGTCGATAGAATTTAATTAGAATTAATTCCAGATTTAAAAACCATTCTGTTAACTGAGGGTCGGTGCAAGGGTCGATGCTAGGGTCGATGGGTCTATCGACCCTCCCCTCTTTCTGGACTTCCCGAATGCTGAGGGTCGATGGTCAGGAATACCTAGGGTCGGATGGCCTATCGACCCTGGGTGCGACCCTTGGTGCACTCTGGTCCAATTTCCACTTTTAATCCATTCTTCGTGCTTGAGATCCTATGGCTTGCTCCTACATTCCATTCTACATTCATTCCATGATCTAAAACCATGTATAACCCACCTAGATAGCTTTCATGCACTTTCCTATGATTTTCCATGAAAACCTAACCATAGATTGATGGTTTGGGTTTCTCCGAGATCACTCTCTCAACATTAACTAACCTAAGGTCTGTAGAAACTCATGGAATTAGTATCCATACCTGAAAAGATTAATCTTTCTCTGCAACTCTTCTCTTTTGGCTTAATTTCTCTTCCTTCCCTTTCTTCTTCCTCTTTCCTTCTCCTCTCTTTCTCTCAATTCGATTAGGGTTGTGAAAGGAGTGAAAGTGGCTTAGGGACGTCCTCTAAATAGAGTAGGAATATCCTAAAATAAGTCCCTTTGAGATTAAGAAAGAATCCCATTCGAAAATATGGAAATTTCTAAATTTTTATTTTCTGCGGTAACTGAGGGTCGATGGGAGGGTCGATGATCCCGTCGACCCTAGGGGTATAAGTTGTCCGACCCTCCCTCCAAAACCGAGGGTCTGACTTTCTGTTTTGGGAGGTCTGACCCTGCTTAGCTGGGTATGCGACCCTTCCCCTATTTTAAATGTTTTTGGGTCGATTTGATACCTGGGATCTCGATCTCCTTCACGCCCTTGGTCCATTTGACTCGACCATGATGGGTGAACCTGGTTCAAGGTGGTAAGATCGGGT
>JAMYWD010000298.1:0-81000 GCA_028583415.1 Protea cynaroides | reverse complement strand
AGCTCGACTTTGATTTGGTTGGATGGAGGACTTGCTGTCTTTTCTTTGATTGAACTGAGGCTCTTTTGATTGAGATTCTGAGATTGATTTTCTGAATAAGCTAGGGCTCTGCATTTGATTCACTTATAGGCTGAGATTGACTTGATCTTTGGATGAGCTTGGATTCTACATTTGATTCACTAATAGGCTGAGATTGATTTGATCTTTGGATGAGCTTGGGCTCTGCATTTGATTCACTTATGGGCTGAGATTGATTTGATCTTTGAATGAGCTTGGGCTCTGCATTTGATTATGAAATGAGCAAGAACTCAGAAGGTCACTTTTAGGGTGAGGAATTTGTTGAAATGAGCAAGAACTCAGAAGGTCACTTGTAGGGTGATACTGAATGACTTATCTTTGAAGTTCCTAATAACTTTGGACCTTCGGGTTGAAAATTGGAATATCATTCTTGGAAGCTCTATGGCTATGAACCTTCGGAAATCGAAACTAGAATATCCTCTTAAGTAGCTTTGTTGTTATGAACCTTTAGGATGCTCGAAAGTGACCCATACAGGAAGTCTTTGTTGACTTTGAACCTTTAGGGTTAAAATCTGACCCATCTTAGAAGTCTCTTGACTTTGAACCTATAGAGTGCTGGACATATTTGAAATGATGGTGAATTCCTTGGCAATTTTTCATGGTTTTTGCCCCTGCTTTATTGGTGAAGGCATAACATGGCATCAATGGAAATGGTGTCATGGACTTTGTTGGCATGATACTTAGATTTAAAATTTGCCATTTATGAGTTGGTACTGCAAGTTTTACTCAATTTCAGCACGGTAGTGATGACTTGGTTGCTCCCTTGGAAGGGTTCCATGTAATTTGAAAGTGATGATTTTCTTCAGCCAACATTGGTGTTGTTGGATTTTGGATTGAAAGAAACTCTAGCAAGGATTTTGGACAAGAATGAGGGGAGCTCAACAGTCTCTAACCAAAGTGCTTTTATTGATTGACCTTGGTGTTCAACTGTTGAGGGACATCTGGTCAACTAAGTTCTTTGACTGTGCACTATGGTAGACCAAATTGGTAGAACAGCCAAGCGGCGATGAAATGTGACATGGGTTTGGCCCTTGATCTAGGCTCATGAAAAGCTCAGGGCTTTGCAATATTGTTGTGCCAATTTTGAAAGATGAATGAACCATGGCCCCAAAGTAGACACGAAGAGCAAAGGATTCAAAGTGTTCCTTCAGAGAATTTGGTGAACAAATCCTAACAGGTGAGCGACCACATTGGATTTCTTCATCAACAGGATTGGGAGAACTGAAAAATTGGCAAAAACCAACTTGGACGGACCTACTTCTACTGACTAGGAAAGTCAGTGACTTCAGAATAGACAATGGATCCTAGATGTAATGCTCATGATCAAGTTCAATTCCTCTACATAGGGTATATCTATGCCCCAGTGTCTGGATGTTGTGATAGACCGCTACTATAGTGTGCTAAGGGCAAAAGAGAAGGAAACAGGCAATCTAACAGAGTTGGAACTAGGTTGAATCTGGATTGCATCTAGAATTTGACCCTACTTCCTAGGTCAAGGAAAGATTGATAGATTGATTGCAGAAAGTGACTTCTTAGATAAATCCTTCTTGAATCTTGAAAAATGAGGGAACTGATGATTTGATGAATTTGGCTACATCCGTAACCAGACCATGAGAATTTACTCTCTCCCTAACATGACAAAAGGATTTAAAGATAGAATTATGTTGAAAGGCAATGCTATGAAGCCCAAAAGGCAAACAGATGATGGTTTGTTCAACTCCTCTGAGTATGATTCACTGGAGAGCAAGAGGAGTTCCTTTCCTTATGGAGGGTAGACTGCGTATGACACTTGTCTACATGAACCACTGAATTTTTCTACGAAGGGCCAATGAGGGCAATGCTTTAGGGTTGCATCAGGTCACCTATCCCCACTGAGGTATTATGGCTTGCTCATTGAGGTTTCTTGGATTGCTTTTCCTTGCCGAAGTTTCTTTTCTTCCCTTCATTTTTTCATTTTTTCTTTGAAATTTCTTCTTTTTTTATTTTTTTTTATTTTTTATTTTTGCAAACCCCATCTTGGGTTGAATAAAGAGTCCTAATATGGTGAGGATATTGTCAAAATTATGGTCCTATTTTTTTTTTTTTTGTCACACCCCAATTCCGCACACTTGGATGGTGTGATGAACCGCCAAATAACCAACGGTTCAACCGGGATCTCTTATAGGCTATCCCGGTATTATCCAAACTTAACACGCATCCACAATCATAATCAAGGAGTAATACACAATAGCGGAAAATTTATAAATAATATGAGCCGAGAACTAAAATGATACCCATAATATCAAATTATTTCTGTGTTTAACTAAGACATAAATATTCAAATACCAAATACATGTCTTATAAATCCAATAAAGAAACCTACAAAAATATCTAATCGAATACACACGAGTTGCACTCGCAAAGGAGTCGTGTGTATCGTCTTCGGCCTCAACTTCCATAGCTGCTACAGTTCCATACGGCCGACGAGTTCATATAATCTTCAACGGTATATCCTGCATCATCAACTAAAAATATTCGACGTCGAGGGGTGAGCACACAACACGGCTCGGTGAGTAGCCAAAACAATGCAACATTACATATGCATGCAAAAATCAATTTATATCTTTGGTCTTGGTTTATAGTTTGCAATGTGCAATAGAAAGGTTGGGTGATCAAAGGTTAACGGTTATTGATACCGCCTCTATACACTGGGTGTGGAAGCCCGCACGAAGGTTAACAGTTATCGTCGTCCCCATTCACCCTACCATAACATTATACAACAAAGGTTAACGGTTATTGCTATATAATGCTATACCAACACGTAAGCCCCCGTTAGCGAGGGCTTGCAAGCCGGGCTCGCTGCTAACCAATCCTAATGCCAAACGGTGTATCCAAGGCCTCACCCCGGCATCCCTCGGAACATCCATAGAGATAGAGCTAAGGCCCCCGGTAGAGTCGAGAGACTACAAGGACCGAGACCACCTCCCCGATACTCTACGACATAATAGTTCCGCTAAGGTAATGGCGATCCGACGATGCCAATGCACAAGACTTGAGTTAGAGATAGAGCTAAAGTCTTTGAGACCCGCCAAAGGTTAACGTTTATTGGCGTTCTCATCACACCTCCCCGATACTCGCTCGCATCAAGCACATCAACCACACACATACAAGCACATGCCTATTCCTATCATCATCATCATCATCATGTTATAAACAATAAAGTAGATATGCATGAACAAGTAATAGAAATATTGGATGGCATCTTTGTATGCACATTACAAACATATTCGCATAGAATCAAACATGGCATAGGACTCAATAAATAGAAAACAGTTTATTATTAACCAATTTAGTTTGGGGTTAAGGTTCCTCACCTTAGCTTGCTAATAGATATTTTCCAAGCTTTCGAATCACCTGTTATAACCGTATTATATTGCTAGCAAACCTAACAAAGTCGATAGAATTTAATTAGAATTAATTCAGAATTTAAAAACCATTTCGTCAGCGGGGTCGATTCTAGGGTCGATGCTAGGGTCGATGGGTCTATCGACCCTCCCTCCATTCCGAACTTCCCGAATCGAGGGTCGATGGTCGAAACACCTAGGGTCGGATGGTCTATCGACCCTCGGTGCGACCCCTCGGTGCACTCCGGTCCAATTTCCACTTTTTAATCCATTCTTCGTGTTTGGGGTCCTATGACTTGCTTCCTACATTCACCCAACACTCATTCCATGGTCTAGAACCATGTATAATTCATCTAGATAGCTTTCGTGCATCCTCCTATGGTTTTCCATGAAAACCTAACCATGGATGGATGGTTTGGGTTTCTCCGAAATCCTACACTCAACCATATCTAACCTAAGGTCCGTAGAAACTCATGGAATTGGTATCCATACCCGAGAAGATTACTTTTCTCTGCAATTTCTTCTCCTTTTTGCTAAGCCTTCTTCCTAGCCTCCTTTCTTCCTCTTTTCCTTCTTCTCTCTTTCTCTCAATTCAATTAGGGTTGTGAAAGGAGTGAATGTGGCTTAGGAACGTCCTTTAAATAGACTAGGAATGTCCTATAATAATCCCATTGAGATTTGGAAAGAATCCCAACCGAAAATTAGGAAATTTCCTAATTTCGGTTTTTCGTCGAAATCGGGGTCGATGGGAGGGTCGATGATCCCGTCGACCCTAGGGTCTTAAGCTGTCCGGCCCTCCCTCAAAAGCGAGGGTCCGACTTTTCGTATTGGGAGGTCCGACCCCCTTCCTTTGGGTGTGCGACCCTCCCTTAGAATTAAGTGTTTTTGGGTCGATTTCGTGCACGGGGATCTCGATCTCCTTCATGCCCTTGGTCCATTCGACTCGACCATGATGGGTAAGCCTGGTTCACAATGGTAAGACCGGGTTAAATTGACCCGGGTCTTACAACTCCCCCAACTTATAAAAATTTCGTCCTCGAAATTGTACATACCTTCTGAATCAAACAATTCAGGGTGTTGCTTTCTCATAGCATTTTCTTCTTCCCATGTAATCTCTTCCATGTCTCTACTTTTCCATGTGACCTTAACATAGTAGATATCTCCATTGCGTAGAGCGTTGAACCTTTCGACTAGTGATTTCCGTTGGTATTACTTCAAATGTCAAATCATCGGTCGGTTCCGGCAAATCTTCTGTCAACACATGTGTTGGGTCTTTGACATACTTCTTCAATAAGGATATGTGGAATACGTCATGCACACTTGACATAGGCGGTGGTAGTGCTAAGCCGATAAGCTACTTTCCCACGCTTAGCCGGGAATCTCATATGGTCCGACATATCTTGGACTTAGTTTTCCTTTACTGTCCGAATCTCTTCAATCCTCGCGTAGGCGATACTTTCAAAAATACTTTCTCGCCTACGGCGAACTCTAGATCTCTTCGTCGAGTATCTGCGTATTGTTTTACGCCGGTTACGAGCTGTTCTTACTCTTTCCTTGATGATGTCGACCACTTTCGACAAGTCTCTTCAACAAATTCTGGTCCAACGATACTACGTTCTCCAACTTCATTCCAAAACAAGGGAGTTCGACACTTCCTACCATACGGGTGCTTCATAAGGTGACATCCGTATAGTAGCCGATAGGCGTTATTGTAAGCGAACTCGATCAATGGTAACTTCTCGTCCCATGATCCCTTGAAATCAATCACACATGCTCGTAGCATATCTTCTAAAATCTGAATGGTGCGCTCCGGTGTCCGTCGGTCCGTGGGTGGAATGCGATCCTGAACTTCAATGTTGTACCCATAGCCTTTTGCGGTCCTTCCCAAAATTTGGAAGTAAATCGTGGGTCCCTATCGGACACAATGCTTTACGGAACACCATGTAACCGAACAATATTATCCGCGTACGGCTTTGCTAACCTTTCGAGTGTATATTGGGGTCGTGTCGGTCCGAAGCGAGCTGTTTTTTAGTCGGGCGGTCTACAATCACCCAAAGCTGCGTCAACTTCTCGAGGAGTCAATGGTAGTCTGTGGCGAAGTCCATAGTGATGCGAGTCCCATTTCCATGCTTGGTTCCGGTAATGGTTGTAACGGTCCTGCGGGTCTTTGTCGTTCCGCCTTTACCTTCGACAATTTAGGCATTGAGACCACGAACTTGGCTACATCCGCCTTCATTCCCCTCCACCAATACGGTTTCTTTAGATCATGATACATTTTTGTACTTCCGGGATGTACCGAGTAGATGGTGGTATGGGCTTCTTTCATGAGTCGGTGTCTAATGTCTACACTTTTCGTTTCGGGTACACATATTCTTCCTTTGTATTTCAGTACCTTCTCGTCATCCAAGGTGAACTCGGGGTTAGTCCTACCTTTCTCAATATCTTCTTGTACCGTTCTCGAGATAAGGATCTGCTTTGATAGCTGTCTTCGCGTCGTCCACTATATCCGGTACAATCTTCAATGCCGCGAACATATTTGAAAACCGATGAATGAACCCTTGGTTGGTTGATCCATCCGGTGTATCTATCACATCTTGCTCGTTGCCGTGATTAAACACCATTCCATTGGTATACATTGCTTGCGGTCGTGCTGGTTTCTCCTTGAGATTTTATCATTGCTTTCTGCTCAATGCATCCGCTACCACATTCGCTTTTCCCGGATGATCCTTGGATATCACAATCATAGTCTTTCAATAATTCCAGCCATCTCCTTTGTCTCATATTCAACTCCTTCTGATTAAATAGATAAGTAAGACTCTTATGGTCCGACTTAATCTGAAATTTCTCGCCGTATAGATAGTGCCTCCATATCTTGGCAGCATGTACTCTTGCCGCTAATTCCAAATCATGGGTTGGGTAATTTTTCTCATGTACTTTCAAGCTGTCTCGATGCATACGCAACTACTTGTTCTCCTTGCATAAGCACACATCCTAGTCCCAATCCCGATGCATCGGTATATAAAGTAAATGTCCGTCCCGGAGCGGGAATGGTTAAAATTGGAGCGGATATCAATCCGGTCTTCGGTGTTTGAAAGCTCTTTTCACACTTATCCGTCCATACGAACTTTTCTCCTTTCTTGGTCAAGCGGTGAGAGAATGCGGCGATCCGAGAATAGTCTTCTACGAATCTCCGATAATATCCGGCTAGACCCGAGAAAACTTCTAATTTTCGAGGCGCTCTTTGGTGCTTCCCACTTCACAATAGCCCGATCTTCTTGGGGTCCACTTTGATTCCTTCCGCGGATACTACATGGCCTAGAAAGGCGACTTCACTTAGCCAAAACTCACACTTTGAAAATTTGGCGTATAACTTCTCTTTCCTTAAACGCTGTAGGGCTGCGTTTAGGTTCTTGACATGGGTTTCCTTGTCCTTGGAGTATACCAATATGTCATCAATAAATACTATGACCGGCGTATCCAACATATCGTGGAAAACCCGGTTCATAAGTTCCATGAACGTTGCCGGTGCATTAGTTGGTCCGAAGGACATCACTAGGAACTCATAATGTCCGTATCTTGTCCCGAAAGCTGTCTTAGGAATGTCACCTTCTTTAATCTTCGGTTGATGATAGCCCGATCGAAGATCGATCTTTGAAAATACCTTCGCTCCTTGTAGCCGATCGAACAAGTCATCGATCTGGGTAGTGGATATCGATTCTTGATTGTCGGCTTATTCAACTCTCGATAGTCGATGCATAACCGAGCGCTACCATCCTTCTTCTTTACGAACAACACCGGTGCTCCCCCATGGAGATATCTTTGGGTCTAATATAACCCTTATCCGGCAGTTCTTGTAATTGCACTTTTAATTCCTTCGGTTCGGTAGGAGCCATTCTATACGGTGCTTTTGATACCGGTGCGGCTCCGGGTATCGGGTCTATTACAAACTCCGTGGCTCGGTCGGGTGGTAATCCGGGTAGTTCCTCGGAAATACATCGGGAAAATCTCGCACTACATCAATATCTTCCATTTGTGGCACGTCCTTGGTTAGGTCGACCCGCGATACTAGGTATCCGACCGCTCCTTTCTCAAGGCACTTCTTAGCCTTTAATCGGGGAGTGCGAGCTTGCGTCTCTCGGGAAGTTTGGTTCCCGAGAAACTGAATTCTGCTCCTTCTTTGTCCTTGAGCGTTAGCTTCTTCTCGGCGCATAACAACTTTGCGAGTGCCGAGCTAACCAGTCCATTCCCAAGATGGCGTCAAAGTCCGCCATCTCAAGTTGTATTAAGGTTGCATCCAAGGTCTGCTCTCCGGTGAGAACTGGACATGGTCCATAACCTTTCTCTAATTCCACTTCTAATCCCATCGGTGACCGTACAAGTAATTTGTAGTCTAATGTTTTGATGGGCAGATTGGTCTTCTTTCCAAGCGACACAGATATAAATGAATGAGTAGCTCCTGAATCAAAGAGTACTCTGGGCGGGTACGCCATTGATAGGTACGATACACGTGATTCGTTTTTACTTAGTCTACATGCTCAATCAATGTAATTTTAATCTTAAAGTTTCGGTCATACACAGCGACCACATCGGGCGAGCGGCTGCATCCTCCGATGTAACGGCATATACCCGTCCTTGATGTAGCTGTTTCTTGGGTTTTGGGCACTCTCTTGCCATATGCCCCGGTTGGTTGCGGTTATAACACCTCGGGGCTTCAACATTTGGCTTTGGCCGTGATTGAGCTGCTGCGGTGGACTTTGGTGCGGTTGCAAAATTCCGAGGACGGAAAGGTTTATACGTCCTGTTATTGCTTCCATTATAAGAATTTCCAGCTGGCCTTTTTATGCCTTTGTTTTGAGTGAAATAACTCTCTTTTTTGGCTCGATTCAATCACTTTCGGCGATCCGGACGGCTTCATTATATATGTTCTTCTCTAATCCCGAACATGTTCCCTTATACTTCCTCTTAGTCCCGCGGCGAATCTACGGGTTTTTGTATCTTCTTCTTGCATACTCGGTGGTGCGAAGAAAAACAGCTCTTCATAGCGCCGGCGAGTACGCATCCACCGACATCCGTCCTTGATAAAGACTCGGGGAACTCCTTCTCCATCGAATCTCCGAAGCTTCGTGGAAAATATTTCTCAAAGAAAGCTTCTTTATATATAGCCCAAGTCGGTAGGGCGTGCTTAGTCAATAGATAGGTCTGGTGGGGCTTCCACCAATGATGTGCGTCGCCTTTGAGCATGAAGGTGGCGCGTAACACTTTTCTTCTTCGGTAATAGTCATCATAAGGAAATTCCTTTCCATTTCGTCTATCCGGGTGTGCTGGCCCCGGGTGGATCGGGCGGCTTTCCGTTGAATTCCCTTGGTTTCATTTTCAAAAATCTCTCCACTAGCCGGGAGTGATCCGGTTGATTTTGATATGCCCCAAACATAGGGGGTGGATGCGATAGTTTCCTTGGGCTACTTACGGGGCTTGCACGGGGGCCGGTGCAGCTTGTTGTGGAGGTGTCGAGGGGCTGGGTGGTTACCCTCGGTGCTTGCACTAGCTTGCCCGGTGTGCATGGCTGCGGCCCGAGTGGCTTGAAACATAACTCCCATCGCAACCTGCATTTGTGCTTGTGCATGTTGCATTTGTTGTAGCTGTTGAGCGGGCATTCATCACCACTGCTTGCTAGCTCGGTGGTGGTGGTGGTAAATTTGTAGGGTTCACCGGTTCCGGATTTTCCGGTTCCCGGTTATTCTCTTGACTAGTCTCCTCCCCGGGTGGTGGTGGTGGGGCCGTGTTTGAGTCTGTCGGGTAACTCTACGGCCGGACATATTTCCTTTACGAGATGGGTGGTGCACGAAAGTCATCAAAATCAGTGAGAAATCATTTATACTTCATGTAGGCACGCTAACCGATATAAAATTTGAATCCTCAATTCATTTCGAAAAAAAAATACTGTCTTTTCTATGTAGGGTCGATAGTGAGGGTCGATGGTATGTCCGGCCCTTGGTATCCGACCCCGGGAATGACCTTGTTCTTCCCCGAGGCGAGGGTCGATCGCGGTCGATGGGTGTCCGGCCCTCAGTCCGACCCTTGAATTTCCGTCGGTTCCGCGAGTCGGGGTCGATTGGAGGGTCGGTTCGGGGGTCGATGGTGTCGGTCGGGTTGTCCGGGCCCTCGGACTAAAAATCAGAGTTTTAAGATCCGATTCTGGGTCATTTGTCACTATTCCCCCTCCGTTTCGACTCGTCTCTACTCTCCGAGTTACTACGGTGCTACTTCACTATTGTGGATCATTCTTAGTCCGAGTTTCGACATCCACATCACCTCTACGGTAAAATTTCCCAACCTTCCCTGTTTTTTAGGTTTTTATTTCGAGGTTTTTGCTTATTTAACTTCGTATTTTCCGAATTAAACTTTTTCTAACCGTAAAAATTCTATTTTTATTGGGGGCTTTTGTTATTGGGGTCTTGAGGGGCGAAAGCCCTCAAAAAACTTTCAGTTTCATCGGTTGGTTATCGAGAAACTTAAATTTTTCTCTTTTTTGCCCTAATTTATCGAAATTTTTATTTTTTTCTTGAATTTCTTCAAATTGGACATCGTCGGTTAAAATTTCCTTATTGCATGTGGGTTGTAGGATATGTCTAAACCTTCGTAAGTCCTTATGCCCACTTGTATGGCAAGAAATGGGGCTTTATGGTCAACTTACGCCGTTATTAAATCAAATTTTGGATTTTTATCCTGCTAACTCCTTGTTTCTTTTCTCTTTCTTATTTTGCGAGATACTATGGCCCGTACCAAAGTGCCAAGATTGCGTGATCCACTCCGCTTCCGTTCAAATGAAGCCGAGGCACGGTATGCCTACTATCCCGGCAAGAAAGTGGAAGGGGGTCGTATGGTGAACCTTGGCTGATCTAGCCTTGTTCAACGTAGAGAGGCATTCGGTGACATGGGGTGGCTCCCTTGTCATCACATACGACGCGTGCACATGTCCGGACTTGGTGCGCCGGTTCTATTGTAATCTCCGGTGGTGGGGGATTACAATGATGTCGGCGTGGTCGGGGAGTTGCGCATCACTAGCTACGTCAAGGGGGTGCACATTTCTTTTGACTATCGGCCGCCGGCCGATCTGTTGGGCATTCCCTTCGATGGTCCTATGGTGTCCTGTGCGCCGGGGAGAGCCCCGGTTTGTTGAGATGGAGATGAGAGCGGAGATCGACAATCGGTTGCTCCGTCCCGATAGATGGCGGATGAGAGCTTGCTACTTGCGTCCATCTCCACGAGTCTTCTGCAAGATTATCCAGCATAATCTGATTCCGCGAGTGGGCACTATGAGAGGGTGTCTCGGCTGACCCGAGTTCTTGATCTACGGCATATGCACTTTCGGCCGGCCCGGTGCGCCTTCCTTACATCATCATGCGGGCGATGATCGGTGCCACATTGTCCGGTCATAGGGGTAATCTACCCTATGGGCGCATGATTCCGATGCTGCTCTTGACCCGTTTGGGGGTGGATCTAGTAGATGAGAAGATCCGGGAGAAGGCCTTCTCGTCGCCTCTAGATTGGGAGGCTATCCGCAAGATGGGGCTGCGAGATGCGGAGGTTAGTGATGAGGAGAGGAACGCGATGGTGCGCCCTCACACTCGGGTCGAGGTGGCCCGATCTGCGGCTGCTGCTAGGGCTCGGGGAGATCCGGTCGGCGATGATGATCGTATGTATATGGATGTCGACGCGATACCCCCGCCATCACCCACGCGGGCGGATGGAGTTGGTACTTTGGCTGCGGCGGCCTTTCGCACCTGAGGCTGGTCCTTCTCACGATGCTGGTCCTTCACGCCCATCTTCGATATGATGGAGATGTTGCGCGAGATCGAGAGAGACTCGGCGCGGATCGGACCTGAGGATGGAGGATTTGCTAGATGCTCGGCGCATGAGAGTGGAGGAGCTGTTGGCTGCTCGGCACACATCGGCGCGCGGATAGGTAAGCTCATGGAGATCCGACGTGCGGCCCGACGGGAGAGTAGTCGATCTCACGGCGGGTCGTCTGAGCGACCCGGACTCGGATAGCCCGGTTGACTAGAGTCTATCTTGAGGACTACGACGAGAGATCGTGAGGCACCGCCTCCTCCTTCGCCTCCGGTTTCCTGATTGTACTTTACCTTTCTTGTACTACGGAGTAACTGTCCGGGTTGTGGGCTGTACTCTACTTTAGCGATGTATATACGTTGTAGTTCTCTTACTCAGTGTATGTAACTGGTTTTCTCTTTAATAGATGCATTATTCTCTTTTTAATTCGGTTTCAGTCATCACTTGTGCTTACAATGTGTTTGTATTAAAGCTTTTAATTTATCCTATCTCGGTTCACAATTGTTTTGAATGTATGCTAGTTCGGCGGGCAAGGCCCGAGAAGCTCGATACCAAGTTGTCACACCCCAATTCCGTACACTTGAGAATGGTGTGATGAACCGCCAAATAACCAACGATTCAACCAGGATCTCTTATAGGCTATCCCCGCGTTATCCAAACTTAACACGCATCCATAATCATAATCGAGTAATACACAATAGCGGAAAATTTATAAATAATATGAACCGAGAACTAAAATGATACCCATAATATCAAATTATTACTGTGTTTAACTAAGACATAAATATTCAAATACCAAATACATGTCTTATAAATCCAATAAAGAAACCTACAAAAATATCTAATCGAATACACACGAGTTGCACTCGCAAGAGGAGTCGTGTGTATCGTCTTCAGCTCCAACTTCCATAGCTGCTACAGTTCCATACGCCGACAGGTTCATATAATCTTCAACAGTATATCCTGCATCATCAACTAAAAATATTCGACGTCGAGGGGTGAGCACACAACACGGCTCAGTGAGTAGCCAAAACAATGCAACATTACATATGCATGCAAAAATCAATTTATATCTTTGGTCTTGGTTTATAGTTTGCAATGTGCAATAGAAAGGTTGGGTGATCAAAGGTTAACGGTTATTGATTCCGCCTCTATACACGGGGTGTGGAAGCCCGCCCGAAGGGTAACGGTTATCTTCGTCCCCATCCACCCTACCATAACATTATACAAGAAAGGTTAACGGTTATTGCTATATAATGCTATACCAACACGTAAGCCCCTGTTAGCGAGGGCTTGCAAACCGGGCTCGCTGCTAACCAATCCTAATGCCAAACAGTGTATCCAAGGCCTCACCCCAGCATCCCTCAGAAGATCCATAGAGATAGAGCTAAGGCCCCCGGTAGAGTCGGAGACTACAAGGACCGAGACCACCTCCCCGATACTCTACGACATAATAGTTCCGCTAAGGTAATGGCGATACGACGATGCCAATGCACAAGACTTGAGTTAGAGATAGAGCTAAAGTCTTTGAGACCCGCCAAAGGTTAACGTTTATTGACGTTCTCATCACACCTCCCCTGATACTCGCTCGCATCAAGCACATCAACCACACACATACAAGCACATGCCTATTCCTATCATCATCATCATCATCATGTTATAAACAATAAAGTAGATATGCATGAACAAGTAATAGAAATATTGGATGGCATCTTTGTATGCACATTACAAACATATTCTCATAGAATCAAACATGGCATAGGACTCAATAAATAGAAAATAGTTTATTATTAACCAATTTAGTTTGGGGTTAAGGTTCCTCACCTTAGCTTGCTAATAGATTTTTTCCAAGCTTTCGAATCACTGTTATAATTGTATTATATTGCTAGCAAACCTAACAAAGTCGATAGAATTTAATTAGAATTAATTCAGAATTTAAAAACCATTCTGCCAACTGAGGGTCGATTCTAGGGTCGATGCTAGGGTCGATGGGTCTATCGACCCTTCCTCCATTCTGAACTTCCCGAATGCTGAGGGTCGATGGTCAAGAACACCTAGGGTCGGATGGTCTATCGACCCTCGGTGCGACCCTCGGTGCACTCTGGTCCAATTTCTACTTTTTAATCCATTCTTCGTGTTTGGGGTCCTATGACTTGCTTCCTACATTCACCCAACACTCATTCCATGGTCTAGAACCATGTATAATTCATCTAGATAGCTTTCGTGCATCCTCCTATGGTTTTCCATGAAAACCTAACCATGGATGGATGGTTTAGGTTTCTTCAAAATCCTACACTCAACCATATCTAACCTAAGGTCTATAGAAACTCATGGAATTGGTATCCATACCTGAGAAGATTACTTTTCTCTGCAATTTCTTCTCCTTTTTGCTAAGCCTTCTTCCTAGCCTCCTTTCTTCCTCTTTTCCTTCTTCTCTCTTTCTCTCAATTCAATTAGGGTTGTGAAAGGAGTGAATATGGCTTAGGAACGTCCTTTAAATAGGTTGGGAATGTCCTATAATAATCCCATTGAGATTTGGAAAGTATCCCAACCGAAAATTAGGAAATTTCTTAATTTCAGTTTCGTCAGAAATCGAGGGTCGATGGGGGGATCGATGATCCGGTCGACCCTAGGGTCTTAAGCTGTCCGACCCTCCCTCAAAAACGAAGGTCCGACTTTTCTCGTATTGGGAGGTCCGACCCCCTTCCTTTGGGTGTGCGACCCTCCCTTAGAATTAAGTGTTTTCGGTCGATTTCGTGCACTGGGATCTCGATCTCCTTCATGCCCTTGGTCCATTTGACTAGACCATGATGGGTAAACCTGGTTCACAATGGTAAGACCGGGTTAAATTGACACGGGTCTTACAGGGGGGGGGGGGGGGGGGGGTGGGGGGGATTTGTTGAGAAGGATATTTTTTTTTTTTTTAATTTTTTTTAAATTAATTTTTTTTTTTTTTCAGAAATGTGGAATATAAAATTAAAAATTTTAAAAATTAATTTTTTATTTAATATTTTATTTTTTTTTTAGATTTTAATTTTTTGGAATTATTTTTTTTTTTTTTTTTAAAATTATTTTTTTTATAAATTAAAAATACTCTTTCCATCTTCTTTTCTTTTTTTTTCTTCTTTTTTTTTTTTTTTTTTTTTTTTTTTTTTGGGGGGAAAAATAATATTCTCCTCCTTTTTATTATATTATTATAATTTTTTAAATTTTTTTTTTTTTTTTTTTTACTAAAAAAAAAAAAAAAAAAAAAAAAATAATTTTTTCCAAATATATTAAAAATTTTTTAAAAAAATTTAAAAAAATTTGTAATTGTTCATCTAGATCTGATTTTATCTAAATGGTGAATCCGTATGCTCTGTCCTCTGGAAGTTAATCATTACCTTTTGTCTGATGTGACTACCTCCCATTATTGATGTAGATAAAACATAGGCTTGAATTTTTTTTTTTTTTGGTATTCTTATGACCTTATTCTTTGATTTTGAGATTGATCATTCATCATGTATCTCTTGCTTGTAGATGATGTACTTTATAAGAACTTTGAAATTTCTATCCTTTTGGGGGCACATCTGTCCTCTACTCATTTGTACAGACTGGCTGACCTGCTAATATGATCTGTTACTATCTAATGCTTTCCTTGGAATCTTTTCATAGGTAGAACAAATGGCAGCTTCTCCAATACATGTTTCTTGAGAGTACTCTTGTATCTCCCGATTAATCATTTAAAGCTTTCCCAGATAGGTTGGACCTTTCTTACTTAAGAGGCCAGTGGTGTAGAAGTTCAAGAGACGGCTCATCGTTTCAATCATCTTCAGAGTCAGAATTGACTACGCACGTAGAATAGGAGGATGTATGAAACTGGGAGGAAATGTATGGAAGAGACAAAGCACAGAGTTTGAAATCCCAAACGGGGTGATTTTCTTTTACTTACAGGATAGATTGGACTAGATTTGTCAACAAGTATATCAATCTAATAGAAAGTTGAAACAACTAGTACGTCCAAGCGGCTCCAGTTGGGCATAACACCTTCGACGACCTCCTTCAATCGTTGTGGGAATAAATCTTCCTTTAAACCTCTAAAAGCAGAACTCATCATGCCCCTCTATCAATAGGTGCAAGATGCCTACCTTTCAGGATTCCATACAATTCTTATCTTTTTTTTTTCTCAGTTTGGGATCCATTCATAACCGGACTATTTCTTTTTAAGCTCAAGGTTACTCTGGTTTATGCCCTAGTTTGGGGTTCAGTGGATTTTTCAATGGACCGCTTCTAGTTGAGTTCATAATCATTCTAGCCTATGCCCCAGCTTGGGGAGCAAGGGGTATCGCCATTGCACTACACCATTTTGAGTCCAAGATTAGACTAGTTTATGCCTCGACTTGGGGGGTTCAATGGATTTCTTCATTAGACCACTCTCAGTTTGGATCTAAGGTCAATTTGGTTCATGCCCCAGTTTAGGGCATAATGGCTTTCCTCATTAGACAATACTCAATTTGAGTCCAAGGTCAATCTGGTTCATGACCAGCTTAGGGCTCAATGGCTTTCCTCATTGGACTGCACTCAATTCGGCTCCAAGTTTAATCTGGTTCATGCCCAACTTAGGACTCAAGGGCTTTCCTCATTGGACCGCACTCAATTTGGGTCTAAGTTCAATCTGGTTTATGCCCCAGTTTATGGGTTAAGGGTTTCATCATTGGACCATTCCCTAGCCGTGATTCTGGTTCCTATCCTAGCCTAGGGTACGTTGGATATCTTCTTTGGTTTAACCTACTACCTACAAAAAGTCCATCCATTCCTTCTCTTTGAATAATGAAAAATATAAGGGAAACTCTTTGAATTCTAGCATTTCCTTGGCCAATGGGGCAAAAATGCTCGAGATAGAATAGCACTACCATAGCTGAAGTTTCATGGTCTCCTAATGACTCTAGAATCTGGAATTGATCTTTGCTGACAGGCAATGAGGAAGCATTCATCATTCCTGACGAGCGATCTTAACTTGTAGCACTGAGCTATGATGGACATGGATCGGGCTTTAATTGACAGAGTCAAAGATTGATTTTGAATCGATCTCCGATTGATAGAGACAAGGTTAACTTTGAACTGGTCTCTAATTGATAGAGATCAAGATTGACTTCGAATTGGTCTCTGATTGATAGAGATCAAGATTGACAGTCATGGACTCGGCTCTAATTGCTAGAGGCAAAGATTGCTTGAGTTGGGCTCTGATTGGTAGAGGCCAAGGATGACAATCATAGATTGGACTCTAATTGCTAGAGATGATTGATCGATTGAGTTGAAATGACTAAAATTCTCTTCGATTCCTTCATGAAATGGAACATGGACCAGAGGTAATGGTTGAACAGGCCTAGAGGCTAACTCACGCTCACATTGAGTTCATATGAATGGAACCTTTCTTAGTTCCAACATGAATCGGAACCTGAACTGGAGTTGACGGTTGGACAAGCCTAGGGGCTAATTAAATTCAAATGAATGGAACTCTTCTTAGTTCCAACGTGAATCAGAACTTGAACCACAGTTGATGGTTGGATAAGCCTAGTGGCTAAATGAATTCAAATGAATGGGACTCTTCTTAATTCCAACATGAATCAGAACCTGAACCAAAGTTGATGGTTGGACAAGCCTAGTGGCCAAATGAATTCAGATGAATAGAACTCTTCTTAGTTCCAACATGAATCAGAACCCTAACCAAAGTTGATGGTTGGCCAATGGAACTCTTTGTAGTTCCAACATGAATTAGAACCCTAACCAAAGTTGATGGTTGGATAAGCCTAGTGGCTAATTTAATTCAGATGAATGGAACTTTTCACAGTTCTGATATGAATTAGAACCCTAACCAAAGTTGATGGTTGGATAAGCCTAGTGGCTAATTTAATTCAGATGAATGGAACTTTTCACAGTTCTGATATGAATTAGAACCCTAACCAAAGTTGATGGTTGGATAAGCCTAGTGGCTAATTGAATTCAAATAATGGAACTTTTCCTAGTCCCGACATGAACCGAAACCTAAACAGGAGGTGAAGGGTGAAAAATCCTAGGGGCCGAATGTTTCCTCCACTCTAACATGATCTGAGAGGTGATGATTGAACTTGCCTAGGGGTTAAACCTTTCTTCAGTTCTGAGATGAACCAAAATGGTGGTTGAATCTGGGGCTGAATATTTCTTTGATTCTGAAAAGAACTGGATGTGATTGAATTTGCCTAGGGGCTGAATCTTTCCTAAATTCTAGATGACCGAAATGATGATTGGACCTGCCTAGGGACTGAATCTTTCCTTAATTCAAAGGTGAATCAAGAAGGGTGATTGGACTTACCTAGGGGCTAAATCTCTTCTTAAGTCAGAGGTGAATCGAGAACGGTGATTGGATTTACCTAGGGGCTGAATCTTCCTTATTTCAGAGGTGAATCAAGAAAGGGTGATTGGATTTGCCTAGGGGTTGAATCTCTCCTTATTTCTGAGGTGGATCGAGAAAGGGTGATTAGATTTACCAAGGGGTTGAATCTCTCCTTATTCTAGAGGTAAATCGAGAAAGGGTGATTAGATTTGCTTAGGGGTTGAATCTCTCCTTAATTTAGAGGTGCATTGAGAACAGTTATTGGATTTGCCTAGGGGCTAAAACTCTCCTTGATTATGAGATGAACTGAATATGATATTTGAGTAGGCCTAGGGACTAACTGTATAGGAATATTATAAATTTTTTCAAGTATAGGTGCTTGTCGCTACCTAAACTGAATGCTTTATTGCACCAGATTGACTGAGTTACTGATTATGTTCCCAAATCTGGTTGCCTCCTTTCTTACAAAATTTGATGTTCAATCAAGATCTATATTCATGGCTTCCATTGATTCATTTAGAAAGATAACATGGATGGATCTCAAGGTGGGAGATCAAGACAATTTCCTAGTTGTAGGAACCTCTCACCCTAAAATGGTGGATATGGTTGCAGTTTGATTCTCTTTTCCAAAGGCATTGAAACCCAATGGAGAAATATCAAGATTCTAGACATCTAGAGGAATGGAAGAAGTCACATGCAAAATCAAAGATGACTTAACCAAACAAAGTTAGCTCCCTCATAAGGGCAATTGGGTAAACATTATCCGAGTCAATTTAGTTGAATTTGGTTAAGCCATGTGTTCGGTCTTGGGACCTCGTGATTCCAAAAATAGATAATCAGTGGTGCCAAGTGTAAGCACCCCATTTTTGCCACCTTCAGCATAATTGAACCAATATGGCAGATTTTCGGCCTTTAACCCAAAGGTTGATGATTCTCTAATGAACCCCCACAGTAGGGTCATAGGCTATTACCTACTTGGATGAATAGGTTGTGAAATTATCTTTGAAATGAGACTAGAATCATTAAATTCTGACGTCAAACAAGGAAGATATCTCAGTTTGAAAGTACAAGGGCATTTACGTAATTGTCGTATGATGCATGCATTATCATTCAAACTTGAAGACATCATATCTTGGTCATCTGATATCGGAATCAGATGATTCAAAGGCTAATATTCCTTATTTTCAGTCCTCTTCAAAGTGGACGTGGAAATTCCCGAGTAAAAGTCACCAGTGAGCCCCATGCAAGCTTTCATGCAAAATTATCGTTAGAACTTCAAAGCTTCATATCTTTGTCGTTCTACGTCGGATTCAGATGATTCCAAGGCCATTATTCTTCATTTGTGATGTTCTACAAAGTGGATGTAAAAAATCTTAGGTAGAAGTCTCAAAGGGTCCCATGAAAAATTACACACGAAAATGGTCATTTAATATTCAGAAATTCATATTTTGGTCACCCCATATCCAAATCTGGTAATTTCAGTTTCATTATGTTCCATTTTATTACTCTATAAAGTGGACGTAAAGGATTTCCGATAGAAATCTCTAAAGGATCCCATGCAGAATGGTCAGCTAAATTATCGATAATTAGCCTGCTTAAACTTCAGAAATTCATAAGTTTGCCATTTTATTTCCAAATGAGGTGATTCAAGTTCCAATATTCCTCATTTTTAATTTCTACAAAGTGAACGTAGAAACTTTAGAATAGATGCTATCGGAAAATTCTATAGGGAAGGCTGATAGAAATGGACTATGAAATGTCAACCTTGTCCAAACTAGCTTAATCCAGCTTAGTCTAACTTAGCCCGGCCCAGCTCAAACCAATCCAGACCAAGTTATGTCAGTCCATATGCATGCATTTCTTTTATATGTATATAATGTATAATATATTGTTGTATATATATATATATATATATATATATATATATATATATATATATATATATATATACATATATATTATAGGAAAGAGAGAGGAGAAGAGAGGTCGTGGAAAGAGAGAGGAAAGAGAGGCTGTGGAAAAGAGAATGGGAGAACGAAAAAAAGGAAAGAAATAAAAAAAGGAAAAGAAAAAAAAAGGATCTCTTTTACGTTTTCTAGAAAGAAAACGTGAATGGGAGAGGGAGAAAGAAAAAAAAAAGGAAGGAAAAAGGAAGGAAAGAGGAAGGAAAGAAAAAAAAAGAAAAAAAAAGGAAACGTTTTCTAGAAAGAAAACGTGAAAAGAGAGGGAGAAAGAAAAAAAAGGAAGGAAAGAAAGGAAGAAGAAAAGGGAAGAAGAAAAGGAAAGAAGAAAAAAAGGAAAGAGAGAAGGAATTTTCTAGAAGAAGGAAAAAGAGAAAGGAAAGAGAGGAAGGAGAAAAAACGTGGGAAAGAGAGAAGAAAGGAAAGAAAAAAATGGAAAGAAATGATTTTCTAGAAGAAAAAAAAGAAAATGAAGGAAGAGAGAAGAAAGAAAGAAGAGGAGAAGATTTTCTAGAAGAAGAAAAGAGAAAAAATGTGGAAGAGAGGGAGAAGAGAAAAGGGAAGGAAGAGAAGAAAGGAAAAGAGAAAAAGGAAAAAGATTTTCTAGAAAAAAAAAAAGGAAAGAATGATCTTTTAGAAGAGGAGAGAAAAAACATAAATAGGCCAAGAGAAGAGAGAGGGGGCTTTCTTTTCCAGACCACAAGGAGAGGAGGACGTGAGTAAGGGAGAGAAACGTGAGAGAGGGAGAAAGAAAGAAAGAAGAAGAGAGAAGAAGAAAAGAGAAAAAGAAAAGAGAGAGAGAAGCAGAGAAAAGGAACAGGAGGATTCGCATTCAAAGATCTTGATACAATCTCCAGACATCCTACATCGATGGTTTCGCTCGATTCGAGCACGAGGTTAGTACCCTAAACAAATTTAGAGGTCGTTAGAATGCTCGAATATCAATTTTGCTTGAAAAATACTAATTTCCATGAAATCTCGATCAGGAATGCTCTATTACATGCTTATTAATGTTAGGATGCCTATGTCTAGCATTTTTCATGAATGATAATTTGTCTAAGATATTCAATGATGAAGTTTTGAATGCTATATGATGATGTTTGATATTTTTTGCAAGTTTCATAAAGTGGTTTTCTAATCTGAAATTTTCAGATTTAGGATTCAAACTTAGGACATACATCACATGTAGTTTTTCTTAGATTTTGAAGCCCAAATTTTTATGGGAGTCTCTCTGATATGTTAGAAGACTACCCTAAAAATTTCGTTCCATTTGGAATTGAGAAAATATATCAAAAAATTTGTCTTTGACATTATAGTTTTACTCGGATGTAATGCAATCCTCCATCAGAAAGTTTCTAGACGAGGGTCTTATGGCCATAATCAGGAAATCAGCTTTGTATGAACATTTTAGATATGAAAGTCTTCTAAAAAATGGCACTAGTTTCGTATTCAATTTTTTATTGAATTGATATCAATTTTTAAGTGCATAGTGCTCTGATTTTGAATCTGTCAGGATGTACTGATTTGCATGATTGAAAAGAATCATTTTTCACAAAGAAAATATGCTGTTTTAACTTGTTTTTCTGGATGAGATTTTAAATCAAACAGTTATCTACATACATATGTCTAGATTTACTTTTCATTAAGTATAGGATTTTATTTGGAATTTATGGTGCAACTGGTCAAAAATCTGGAATAGATTTGACCAGTGTACATGTCCGGTCTTAGGGCATATCTTTGACCTATTTTTACTCTCTGTTGGGATTCAACTCCTTCATATAAAATATAATATATTAAGTCATATTTCTATGAAAAAAAGTTGAGCTTGATTTGAGTTGCAGAAGACCTACTTATGGTCATTCTTGTGTAATGTGACAGAATCTGAATGCAGTTCATAGCTTTGTCCATTATCCGAAACCTTGTGTCATAATTTTGACAGTTTTGAGTCATTAATCTTTCCAAATGTCTTTATAAAAATTACAATTTTCAAAGAACATTGAACATATTTTTTAATAATTTTGTACTTTTCAAAAAAAAAAAGGGTTTCATTGATGTCTCATTCATTGTAACATATTGTTTGAGCAAATTCTGTCATATTTGGATAAATGGCTATATTTGGAGCATTCATATGCTTTGTTTGGATTGTGCATACCATATTTGTCATATTCCATGTGTTGCTATATTTGATAGAATAAATAGATTTTTTTTACCATATTTAGCAAAATCTTAATAATTGTCATTTTTAAGTCTTACTATGCTTAGAAAATAGCATATAAGATCTTACCTTTTTTCAAAAAAAATCATATCATATTTGCATTCTATGATTGGTATTTATCATATTGATATATAGATGCATCTTAGATCTTGCCATATTACATCTTGCCATGCTTAGATTAGCATATTAGATCTTACCATATTAGGTTTTTGCCTTATTTGTAATGCATGCCATATTAGGGAGATTTTCATAATCTTACTATATATTGTGATAGTTACCATAAATATCATACATGCCATGCTTAGAATATTCTATTTTTGGCAATAATTCAATTTATGCAACACCCTAGTCGAACTGCCATATCTGTACACCTAGCAAACATATTAGGTGAGGGGACGTGCATTTAGACACTCACATTCTTAGGAAGGGCATAATGGAAATAATAAAAATCTTAATAAAGAAAAGGAAATGTTTTACCAAACCATCTAAAATTAGAACTTAGGATGAAAAGGGTAATTCAGGACGATTTTCACCTCTCAGTAAACCCTAAACCTAGAATAGGTTCTCAATCCTAAACCTATAATAGGTTCTAAACCCTAAACCTAAAACATGTTTTTACATTCTAACCTAGAACAGGTTATCCATTCCGAACTATGTTTTGGATTCTTATTCTTAGGGCAAACCCTAGGATACGTAGGCCATTTGGGAGAAACCCAAATTCGGATCCACACCTTAGTCCACTCGGACTATCCATAGATTCACTAGGATATTTATCCATATTTTGACCCAAATAGGGTTATCCATCCACATTTTGACCCAAATAAGGTTATCCACATTCAGACCTAGAAAGGGTTATCCATTCTTAGATCCACTAGGACTATCTATCAGTTCGTATGGACTATCCAGATCCTAACCCATAGGATTTCTCAGTCTTTCAAGCATAAACTTCAACTTGAATAATGAACTTAATCATGCACAAGCATAAATCACATCCATAAACTTTAATCACACCTGAACTACAATGGTGAACCTGATTTTCGGAATAATTCCATGATACGTAGGCAATTTGATGGATACAGATTCGGTTCAATGATATCAAACCACTTGGTTTGGTTCGATTTAACAAATAGAGTCTAGCATAGGAAAGGTATAGGAGACCAATTTTGATCGAGCGGTTTGGGTACCTAACCCCTTCCCATAACCATAACCTGACGCTTACCCAATCTCTGATGGACCAGAAATCCAATCTTAGGGTCATGAGTCAATCGAAGTTTTACCTTCAGGTGAGATTTCACATTTCTAAGGTCCTAGACCTTAATCTAGGTGGCAACTTCCAAGATTTCAATCTTTGTCCTCACAGTGGCGACTTCACTGGGGATATAAATGTCAGACTCCTAAATGAAAACTTTCCTTGTGTGAATTGGATGCTAGCTCTTAGGATACTATATTTATGCTTGTATAATATTATTTTGGGGGGGATGGGTTCAGTCACACATTCGTGTGAGTAGCCGAACCGGGTCCCATGCATATGTGGCAGTCCGCTAGGCGAAACACACAACCTTGGCCTGTACTTTGTGAGATCACGACCGGCGATCAACCTCTAACGAGCGTTTCTTGGGTCCACCTGGGAATGCGTTATGCTACTACACGTCGCTTGATTTCTTGTAACATAGTATATAAAGGGATTGGGGGCCCATTATTCATCGTGCATTCGATGATAGGTTACCCCGTCCTTGTCAAGGTGGCATTTTCTGTCCTAACCCAGATTGTAGCTTAATGATTGTTATTTTTGGTTCATCCTTGAATCGACCCAGTAAAATCTGCTTAATCATGACATCCATGTTCGAGACGTCGAATTTCTGCCCGTTTTTGTCCTCGATTGGTCAACATGTTAGAATCTACACGATGAGCATCTTAAACTTTCATCCACTGGGAGTATGAGGTATGTATACACCTGTTCTACATCATAGTAGACGGTCACTATACACCCTCCATTAAGTAAGCTCGATGTGTCGAATCTCTCATTGTTAACACGTCAATTTCAAAAAACGAGCAGAAAATCCCTATCAAGACATAGATACCATGGTCAAAAAGAAATTTACTAGTTTGTTCCTCCATGAACCACTTTTGCTAACCATCCCTAATAAGGACAATGGATTAATATATCCATTTCAATTTCATTGAATTCGGTAACCCAAGTGGCCAGACCTTGGTACCACTGATTATCCATTTTTGGAATCATCAGGTCCCAAGACTGAACACATGGCTTAACCAAATTCAACTAAATTGACTCGAATAATGTTTACCCAATTGCCCTTATGAGGGAGCTAACTTGGTTTTCTTCCATTCCTCTAGATGTCTAGAATCTTGATATTTCTCCATTGGATTTCAATGCCTTTATGCCTTTGGAAAAGAGAATCAAACTTAACCATATCCACCCTTTTAGGGTGAGAGGCCCCTACAACTAGGGAATTGTCTTAATCTCCCACCTTGAGATCCATCCATGTTATCTTTCTAAATGAATCATTGGAAGTCACGAATCTAGATCTTCATTGAACATCAAATTTTGTAAGAAAGAAGGTAACCAGATTTGGGAACACAATCAGTAACTCAGCCAATCTGGTCCAATAAAGCATTTAGTTTAGGCAGCGACAAGCACCTATACCTGAAAAAGTTTACAATATTCCCGTACAGTTAGTCCTTGGGCTTACTCAAATATCATATTCAGTTCTTCTCATTATCAAGGAGAGTTTTAGCCCCTAGGCAAATCCAATCACTTTCTCAATGTACCTCAGAATTAAGGAAAGATTCAGCCCCTAGGCAAATCCAATCATAGTTCTCGATTCACCTCTGAATCAAGGAGAGATTCAGCCCCTAGGAAAATCTAATCATAATTGTCGATTCACCTCTGAATCAAGGAGAGATTCTATCCCTAGGGAAATTCAATCACTGTTCTCGATTCATCTCAGAATTAAGGAGAGATTCAGTCCCAAAGAAAATTAAATCACCATTCTCCATTCACCTCTGAATTAAGGAGAGATTTAACCCCTAGGCAAATCCAATCACCGTCCTCAATGTACCTCAGAATTAAAGAAAGATTTAGCCCCTAAGCAAATCCAATCATAGTTCTCGATTCATCTCTTAATTAAGGAAAGATTCAGCCCTTAGGAAAATCTAATCACTGTTCTCAATTCATCTCAGGATTAAGGAGAGATTTAGTCCCTAGGCAAATCAAATCACCATTCTCTATTCACCTTTGAATTAAGAAGAATTTCAATCCCTTGGCAAATCCAATCACCGTTCTCGATTCACTTCTGACTTAAGGAAAGATTTAGCCCCTAGGTAAGTCCAATCACCTTTCCTGATTCACCTTTGAATTAAGGAAAGATTCAGTCCCTAGGTAGGTCCAATCATCATTTTGGTTCGTCCAGAATTAAGGAAAGATTCAGCCCTAGGCAGATTCAATTACATCCAGTTCATCTCAGAATCAAAGAAATATTCAGCCCCAGATCCAACCACCATTTCTGGTTCATCTTAGAACTGAAGAAAGGTTTAACCCCTAGGCAGGTTCAATCATCACTACCAGATCATGTTAAAATGGAGAAGGCATTCGGCCCCTAGGATTTTTCACCCTTCACCTCCTGTTTAGGTTCTGATTCATGTCGGAACTAGGCAAAGTTCCATTCATCTGAATTTAATTAGCCACTAGGCCTATCCAACCATCAACTTTGGTTAGGGTTTTGATTCATGTCAAAATTAGAAAAAGTTTCATTTATCTGAATTCAATTAGCCACTAGGCTTATCCAACCATCAACTTTGGTTTGGGTTCTGATTCATGTTGGAACTAAGAAGAGTTCCATTGGCCAACCATCAACTTTGGTTAGGGTACTGATGCATGTTGGAACTAAGAAGAGTTCCATTCATCTGAATTCATTTGGCCACTAGGCTTGTCCAACCATCAACTTTGGTTCAGGTTCTGATTCATGTTGGAATTAAGAAGAGTCTCATTCATCTAAAATCATTTAGCCACTAGGCTTATCCAACCATCAACTATGGTTCAAGTTCTGATTCAAGTTGGAACTAAGAAGAGTTCCATTCATTTGAATTTAATTAGCCCCTAGGCTTGTCCAACCGTCAACTTTAGTTGAGGTTTCGATTCATGTTGGAACTAAGAAAGGTTCCATTCATTTGAATTTAATTAGCCCCTAGGCTTGTCCAACCATCAACTCTGGTTTAGGTTCCGATTCATGTTGGAACTAAGAAAGGTTCCATTCATATGAACTCATGTGAGCATGAGTTAGCCTCTAGGCCTGTTCAACCATTACCTCTGGTCCATTGTTCCATTTCATGATGGAATCGAAAAGAATTTTAGTCATTTCAACTCAATCAATCCATCATCTCTAGCAATTAGAGTCCAACCCATGATTGTCATCCTTGGCCTCTATCAATCGGAGCTCAACTCAAGCAATCTTTGCCTCTTGCAATTAGAGCCCAGTCCATGACTGTCAATCTTGATCTCTATCAATCAGAGACCAATTCAAAGTCAATCTTGATCTCTATCAATTAGAGACCAGTTTAAAGTCAACCTTGTCTCTATTAATCAGAGATCAATTCAAAATCCACCTCTGGCTCTATCAATTAGAGCCCGATCCATGTCCATCATAGCCCAAGTGCTACAAGTTAGGATCACTCGTCAGGAATCGTGAATGAGAAGCATTCTTCATTGCCTGTCAGTAAAGATCAATTTTAAATTCTGGAGTCATCAGGAGACCTTAAAACTTCAGCTACGATAGTGCTATCCCATCTCAGACATTTCTGCCCCATTGGCCAAGGAAATGCTAGAATCCAAAGAGTTGCCCTCAAATTTCTCATTATTCAAAGAGAAGGAATGAAATTTTTCCGAGCAGTAAGTTAAACCAAAGAAGAGATCCAACATATCCTAGGCTAGGATAGGAACCAGAATCACAGCTAGGGAATGGTCTAATGATGAAACCCCTAACCCATAAACTGGGGCATGAACCAAATTGACCTTGGACCCAAATTGAGTGCGGTCCAATGAGAAAAGCCTTTGAGCCCTAATTTGGGCATGAACCAAATTGATCTTGGACCCAAATTGAGTGCGGTCCAATGAGGAAAGCCCTTGAGCCCTAAGTGGGGCATGAACCGGATTAACCTTGGGCCTGAATTGGGTATGGTTCAATGAGGAAGGTCTTTGAGCCCTAAGTTGGGCATGAACCAAATTGACCTTGGACCCAAATTGAGTGTGGTCC
Organism: Protea cynaroides; assembly: GCA_028583415.1. NCBI lineage: Eukaryota > Viridiplantae > Streptophyta > Magnoliopsida > Proteales > Proteaceae > Protea > Protea cynaroides. The sequence goes on along the minus strand of JAMYWD010000298.1, from coordinate 53,890 downwards.
AATGAGGAAAGCCCTTGAGCCCTAATTTGGGGCATGAACCAAATTGACCTTAGACCCAAACTGAGAGTGGTCTAATAAAGAAATCCATTGAACCCCCAAGTCGAGGCATAAACTAATCTAATCTTGGACTCAAAATGGTGTAGTGCAATGGCGATACCCCTTGCTCCCCAAGCTGGGGCATAAGCTAGAATGATTTTAAACTCAACTAGAAGTGGTCCATTGATGAATCCATTGAACCCCAAACTGGGGTATGAACCAAAATAACCTTGAGCTTAAAAAGCAATAGTCCGGTTATGAATGAATCCCAAATTGAAGAAAAAAAAAGAAGAGAGAATTATATGGAACCCTACAAGGTAGGTATCTTGCACCTATTGATGGAGGGGCATGATGAGTCTTGCTGTTAGAGGTCTAAAGGAAGATTTATTCCCACAACGACTGAAGGTGGTCATCAAAGGAGTTATGCCCAACTGGAGCCGCTTGGACGAACTAGTTGTTTCAACTTTCTATTATAGGTATTCGATAGGACATCCATCTCTAGGTACAAGATTGATATGCTTGTTGACAAGTCTAGTCCAATCTGTCCTGTAAGTAAAAGAAAATCACCCTGTTTGGGATTTCAAACTCTGTGCTTTGTTTCTTCCATACATTTCCTCCCAGTTTCATACATCCTCCTATTCTACGTGCGCAGTCAATTCTGACTCTGAAGATGATTAAAACGCTGAGCCATTTCTTGAACTTCTACGCCATCTGTCCTCTTAAGAAGAAAGGTCCAACCCGTCTGGGAAAGCTTTAAATGATCAATCGAGAGACACAAGAGTACTCTCAAGAAACATGTACTGGAGAAGCTGTCAATTTCTTTGACTTGTGAAAAGATTACAAGGAAAGCATTAGAGAGTAACAAGTCATATCAACAGGTCAGCCAATTAGTACAAATGAGTGGAGGACAGATATGCCACCAAAAGGATAGAAATTTCAAAGTTTTTACAAAGTACATCATCTGCAAGCAAGAGATACATGATGAATGACCAATCCCAAAGTCAAATAATGAGGTCATTGGAATACCCAAGAAAAAAAAAAAAAGAAAATTCATGCCTATGTTTTATCTACATCAATAATGGGAGGTAATCACATCAGACAGAAGGTGATGATTAACTTCTAGAGGACAGCATACAGATTCACCATTCAGATAAAATCAGATACTAGATGAGAAATCACAAATGTTTATAAAGTTTACAGAAGATCAGAGTACTAAATGGGGCAAAGATGTTCTATCTGATTGGAAATGTTTGGAAGAAGAAGATTCAAATCCAATATTGAAAGTCATGATTCAACTTTGCGATCAAGCAAAGCTATGCATTATGTGGCCTCCACATCCAGAAAAAAAAAAGAGAGAGAAAAAAAGAAAATAGTAAGATGTTGAATGGAATTGGAGCTCGACAGTAAGCCAATTCTCCCTCTCACTTCAAGAGAATGGTAGTTCCAATCAAAGCCTGATACCAAGTTTGATCATTCATCGGGATTCACAGCATGTTGGACCAGACTTTTGATTTTGGCCAATTACATCCCGCCTTTACAGGAGATGATCTCATCACTTCTTCATCATCAGAGAAAGATTTCTCATCGGGATTAGACTCTCTCTCCCATCTATCAATCTGACGGCCTTCCAAGGAGTCTCTATCACAAGCCATTCTTTTGATTATCAGTTTTTATGGCATTGTATCTCATGATCATGTCATCATTTTATCTACAAATTCATGAATCTGGCTAGAACTCTCATCTGTCGTTCATTACATCCGACGACTTCCCAAGGTTCCTATAAGCCCTTCATTTCTCAAGGCGATAAAATGGGATCTTCTGGGTAAGATAAACTCATTCTACATAAACAACCAAACACTCTCCCAATGGTAGACCCAAGTGGACAGTTTCACATCAGTCCTCCCAGACCTTGAACATCAATACTTGTCAATAAACTTAAAGGTTTCAGGCCCAGATATGATAGCGACTGATTCGGCATCTCGATGTAGCTTGTTGAGACACGTGTTCTATCTGAACATCTCCAAGAAAGAAAAACATAATTCGGTACCATTTTTAATTTTAGTGTGGGACTGCATTCCCTAAGATCGCTTTTAGTGATGATTCAAATAGCTGCCCGCCTATCAATGTGTGTAGGTGTTAACTTAAACAGTGGGGCAAGGCTACCCATTTGTCATGGAAGTCATGCCGTTCGGATTTCCCCTAAGGGTTTTAGACCATTCGATAGGACCATAATTTTGGCAATATCCTCACCATATTAGGAATCTTTATTCAACCCAAGATGGGGTTTGCAAAAAAATAAATAAAATAAATAAATAAAAAAATAAAATGAAAACCAACCTCAATAAGGAAAAGCAACCCAAGAAACCTCAATGAGCAACCCATAATACCTCAGTGGGGATAGGCGATGTAAGACCCGCACGCCACGAACCCGGCCTAACCTTACATTTCATGTCGGGACCCGTCTACATATCATGGTCGAGCCATGTGGACCAAGTGTGTGAAGAAACCCAAGACCCAATATGAAAATTTACCCAAAAACAGTCAAAATGAGGGTAGGGTCGCAGGTTTTAACAGACAAGTCCGACCCTCCCATCGACCCTCACCATCGACCCTCAACCATGGGTCGCAGGGTCTATGAGTTGTCCAACCCTCCCATCGACCCTCACCATCGACCCTCGACATTCGGGAAAAAACAGCACGAACCGAAAATTGAGAAACCTTCCTAATTTCGATTGGAACCTTTCCTAAACTCAATGGGACTTATTTTGGGAGGTTTTACTCTATAAATAGGACGTCCCTAAGCCTCTCTCACTCCCTTTACAACCCTAATTGGATTGAGAGAAAGAGAAGAGAAGGAAGAGAAGAAGAAAAGGAAAACTTGAAGAAAAGGCTAAGGAAGAAGAGGAAATTCAGAGGAACTCTGAATCTCAGCAAAACTAAGGTATGGATACATTCCCCATGAATTATTTAAGACTTTAGATTGGTTTATGAAGATGATATGATTTAGAAGAAACCCAAATCATCCATCCATGGTTAGGTTTTCATGGAAAACCATGGAGGAGATCATTAAAACCATGTAGGTGAATAAAGTATAGTTCTAAACCATAAAAACATGTATAGAATGGATTGTGGAAGTAAGCCATAGGACCCAAACATGGAAGAATGGACAAAATCTGATCTTTTTGACTCAAACCATGGAGGGTCGCACCTAGGGTCGATGGCAGATCCGACCCTAGCATCGACCCTCAGTGTTCGGGAAGTTCAGATTAGGGGGAGGGTCGCACCCAGGGTCGATCATGACTCCGACCCTACCTCTGACCCTCAGTTAACATAATGGTTTTTAAATTCCGAATAAATTCTAATTAAATTTTATCGACTTTGTTAGGTCTTCTATCAATATAATAACATTAAAAAGGTGATTCTAAAGCTTGGAAGAGGATCTATTAACAACCTAAGGTAAGGAACCTTAACCCCAAACTAAATTGGTTAATAATAAATTGTTTTCTATTTATTGAGTACTATGCCATGTTTGATTCTATGCGAATATGTTTGTAAAGTGCATACAGCATGCCATCCAATATTTCTATTACTTGTTCATGCATATCTACTTTATTGTTTATAACATGATGATGATGTTGATGATAGGAATAGGCATGTGCTTGTATGTGTGTGGTTGATGTGCTTGATGCGAGCGAGTATCAGGGGAGGTGTGATGAGAACGTCAATAAACGTTAACCTTTGGCGAGTCTCGCACTTTAGCTCTATCTCTAACTCAAGTCTTGTGCATTGGCATCGTCGTATCGCCATTACCTTAGCGGAACTATTATGTCGTAGAGTATCGGGAGGTGGTCTCGGTCCTTGTAGTCTCGACTCTACCGGGGGCCTTAGCTCTATCTCTATGGATGTTCGGGGGATGCTTGGGGTGAGGCCTTGGATACACTTGTTTGGCATTAGGATTGGTTAGCGACAAGCCCGGTTTGCAAGCTCCGCTAACGAGGGCTTACATGTTGGTATAGCATTATATAGCAATAACCGTTAACCTTTGTTGTATAATGTTATGGTAGGGTGGATGGGGACGACGATAACCGTTAACCTTCGGGGCGGGCTTCCACACCCGTGTATAGAGGCGGTATCAATAACCGTTAACCTTTGATCACCCAACCTTTCTATTGCACATTGCAAACTATAAACCAAGACCAAAGATATAAATTGATTTTTGCATGCATATGTAATGTTGCATTGTTTTGGCTACTCACTGAGCCGTGTTGTGTGCTCACCCCTCGACGTCGAATATTTTTAGTTGATGATGCAGGATATATTGTTGAAGATTATATGAACATGTCAGCGTATGGAACTGTAGCAGCTATGAAAGTTGGAGCTGAAGACGATACACACAACTCCTCTTGCGAGTGCAACTCGTGTGTATTTGATTAGATATTTTTGTAGGTTTCTTTATTGGATTTATAAGACATGTATTTGGTATTTGAATATTTATGTCTTAGTTAAACACAGAATAATTTGATATTATGGGTATCATTTTAGTTCTCAATTCATATTATTTATAAATTTTCCGCTATTGTGTATTACTCTGATTATGATTGTGGATGCGTGTTAAGTTTGGATAACGCGGGGATAGCCTATAAGAGATCCTGGTTAACCGTTGGTTATTCAGCGGTTCATCACACCATTCTGAAGTGTGCGGAATTGGGGTGTGACAGGCGACCTGATGTAACCCTAAAGCATTGCCCTCATTGGTCCTTCATAAACAAATTCAGTGGTTCATGTGGACGAGTGTCATACCCAGTCTACCATGTCACACCCCAATTCCGCACTATTCGGAACGGTGTGATGAACCGCTAGCAAACCAATGGTTCAACAAGGATCTCGAGTAGGCTATATCCGTGTTATCTAAACTCCCATACATCCATAATCATAATCAGAGTAAATACACAATAGCGGAAGTCTTATAATAAAATGAACTGAGAATCTACTGTGATATTAATATTTAAATAGAAAATTATTCTGTATCAACTGAGACATAAATAAATATCAAATACATGTCTTTAATAAATCCAAATAAAGAAAAACTAAGAAAATATCTAATCAAACACACATGAGTTGCACTCGCAAGAGGAGTCATGTGTATCTACTTCAGCTTCAGCTTCCATCGCCGCTACGTTCCCGTATGCTGGGGCATTCAATTAGTCTTCAACGGTGTAACCTGCATCATCAACTAAAATATTCGACGTCGAGGGGTGAGCACACATCACGGCTCAGTGAGTAGACAAAACAATGCAACAGTACATATGCATGCAATCAATTCATATCTTTGGTCTGGTTTAAAGTTTGCAATATGCAATAGAAAGGTTTAGGTAGTCAAAGGTCGCGTTTGTTGACCCCGCCTCTATACACAAGTGTGTGACGCCGCCCGAAGGTAACGTTTATCATCGACTCACAAGCACCCAATCATGAACATTATATAACAAAGGTTAACGTTTATTGCTATATAGTGCCATACCAACATGTAAGCCCCTGTTGCGAGGGCTGCAAACTGGGCTCGCAACTAACCAATCCTAATGCCAAAAGTGTATCCAAGGCCTCACCCCAGCATCCCTCAGAATGTCCATAGAGATAGAGCTAAGGCCCCCCGGTAGTGTTAGAGACTATAAGGACCGAGACCACCTCCCCTGATACTCTACGATATAATAGTTCTGCTAAAGTAATAGCGATACGACGATGCCAATGCATAAAACTTGAGTTTGAGATAGAGCTAAAGTGCTGAGACCCACCAAAGGTTAACGTTTATTGACATTCTCATCACACCTCCCCTGATACTCGCTCGCATCAAGTACACCAACCACACACATACAATCACATGTCTATTCCTATCACCATCATCATCATCATGTTATAAACAATAAAATAAATATGCATGAACAATTAATAGAAATATTAGATGACATGTTGTATGCACATTACAAACATCTTCGCATAGAATCAAGCATGACATTGGACTCAATAAAATAGAAAATAGTTTGTTATTAACCAATTAGTTTAGAGTTCTGTTTCCTCACCTTAGCTTGCTAATAGATACTTTTCCAAGCTTTAGAATCACCTTTATATTGTTATTATATTACTAGAAGACCTAACAAAGTCGATAAAATTTAATTAGAATTTTTTCAAAATTTAAAAACCATTCTATTAACTGAGGGTCGGAGGTAGGGTCGGAGTCAGGATCGACCCTGGGTGCGACCCTCCTCAAACTCTGAACTTCCCGAACACTGAGGGTCGATAGTTAGGATCACCTAGGGTCGGATGGTCATCGACCCTCGGTGCGACCATCGGTGTACTTTGGTCGATTTCCCTCTTTTAGTCCATTCTTCGTGCTTGGGATCCTATGGCTTGCTCCTACATTCCATTCTACATTCATTCCATGGTCTAAAACCATGAATTAACCACCTAAAATAGCTTTCATACATTCTCCTATGGTTTCCCATGAAAACCTAACCATGGGTTGATGGTTTGGGTTTCTCCGAGATCACACTCTCATCAATATCTATTCTAAGGTCTGTAGAAACTCATGGAATTAGTATCCATACCTAAGAAGAATACTCCTTCTCTGCAACTCTTCTCTTTTGGATAAATTCTCTTCCTTGCTTCTCTTTTTACTCTCTTCCTTTTCTTCTCTTTCTCTCAATTCAATTAGGGTTGTGAAAGGAGTGAAAGAGGCTTAGGGACGTCCTTTAAATAGAGTAGGAACATCATAAAATAAGTCCGTTTGAGATTAGGAAAGAATCCAAATCGAAAATTAGGAAATTTCCTAATTTCAGTTTCAAAGGCAACTGAGGGTCGATGGGAGGGTCGATGATCCCGTTGACCCTAGGTTTCTAATGAGTCCGACCCTCCCTTCAAAACTGAGGGTCTGACTTTCTGTTTTGGGAGGTCCGACCCTCCTTGGCTGGGTATGCGACCCTCCCCTTAAATTAAGTGTTTTGGGGTCGATTTGATACCTGTGATCTCGATCTCCTTCACGCCCTTGGTCCATTTGACTCGACCATGATAGGTAAACCTGGTTCAAGGTTGTAAGACCGGGTTAGATTGACACAGGTCTTACAACTCCCCCCTACTTATAAAAAATTTTTCCTCGAAATTGTACGTACCTTCTGAATCAAATAAGTGAGGGTATTGCTTTCGCATAGCATTTTCTTCCTCCCATGTACTTTCTTCCATGTCTCTACTTTTCCATGTGACCTTAACATAATAGATATCTCGGTTGCGTAGACGTTGAACCTTTCGGCTGGTGATTTCTGTTGGTATTACTTTGAATGTCAAATCATCAGTCAAATCTGGTAAATCTACTGTCAACGCGTGCGTTGGATCCTTGACATACTTCTTCAATAGTGAAATGTGAAATACGTCATGTACACTCGACATAGATGGTGGTAATGCTAACTGATAAGCCACTTTACCACGCTTAGCTAGAATTTCATACGGCCCGACATATCTTGGACTTAGTTTCCCTTTTTGTTCGAACCTTTTCAATCCTCGCATAGGCAAATACTTTATCACCTACAACGAACTCCAGATCTTTGCGTCGAGTATCTGCATATTGCTTCTAACGGTTCTGAGCCGTTCTCACTCTTTCCTTGATAATGTCGACCACTCGGCAAGTCTCTTCAACAAACTCCGGTCCGACAATACTACGTTCTCCAACTTCATTCCAAAACAAAGGAGTTCGACACTTTCTGCCATACAGTGCTTCATAAGGTGACATCTGTATAGTAGCCTGATAGCTATTGTTATATGCGAACTCGATCAATGGTAACTTTTCATCCCATGATCCTTTGAAATCAATTACACATGCTCGTAGCATATCTTCTAGAATCTGAATTGTACGCTCTGACTGTCCGTCTGTCTATGGGTGGAATGCAGTACTGAACTTCAACATTGTACCCATAGCCTTTTGCAATCCTTCCCAAAACTTGGAAGTAAATCGTGGATCTCTATCGGATACAATGCTCTCTGGTACACGGTGTAATCGAACAATATTATCCACATACAGCTTTGCTAACCTTTCTAGAGTATACTGAGGTCGTATAGGTATGAAGCGAGCTATTTTCGTCAGACGGTCCACAATCACCCAAATTGCATCAACTACTCGAAGAGTCAGTGGTAATCCCGTGACGAAGTCCATAGAGATGCAGTCCCATTTCCATGCTGGTTCCGGTAACGACTGTAACAGTCCTACGGGGCTTTGTCATTCAGCCTTTACTTTCTGACAATTTAGGCATTGAGACACAAACTTGGCTACATCTGCTTTCATTCCCCTTTACCAATATAGTTTCTTTAGATCATGATACATTTTTGTACTTCCGAGATGTATCGAATAGATGGTGGTATGGGCTTCTTTCATCAGTCGGTGTCTAATGTCCATACTTTATGTTTCAGGTACACATATTCTTCCTTTATATTTCAGTACTTTCTCTTCGTCCAAGGTGAACTCAGGGTTAGTCCTACCTTTCTCGATATCTTCTTGTACTGTTCTCAGATAAGGATCTGATTTGATAGCTGTCTTCACTTCATCCATTATATCCGGTATAATTTTCAAGGTGGCGAACATATTTAAAAATCGATGAATAAACCCTTGGTTGGCTGATCCACCCGTTGTGTCTATCACATACTGCTCATTGCCATGATTGAATACCATTCCAGTATTACACATTGCTGCAGTTGTGCTAATCTCTCCTTGCGATTTTTCATTACTTTTCTGCTTAACGCATCCGCTACTACGTTAAATGTCTTGTTGTTCCCTCCGTTGTAAGAATTTCCAGCTGGCCTTTTGATACCCCGATTCTGTGTGAAATAACTCTCCTTCTGGTTCGATTCAATAACCCGAGCTATTTGGACAGCTTCATTATAAATCTTCTTTTCTAAGCCCAGTATATGTTCTCTGATGCTTCTCCTGAGTCCCGTGACAAACCTATGGGTTTTGGTGTCCTCTTCTTGCATACTAAGTGGTGCAAAGAAAAACAGCTCCTCATAACGTTGTTGATATGCATCCACTGACATCTGTCCCTGATATAGACTCAGGAACTCCTTCTCCATAGAATCTCTGAAGCTTCGTGGAAAATATTTCTCAAAGAAAGCTTCTTTATAAACAGCCCAAGTCAGTTGGGCGTGCTTGGTCAGTAAGCAACCCCTGGCTGATTTCCACCAATGATGTGCGTCACCCTTCAGCATGAAGGTGGCGCATAATACTTTTTCTTCCTCTATGATAGTCATCATGAGGAAATTTATCTCCATCTCATCTATCCAATGTGCTGGTCATAATGGATCAGACGGCTTGCCATTAAATTCCCTAGGCTTCATCTTCAAAAACCTCTCAACCAGTCGAGAGTGATCCATCTGATTTTGGGGGTATGCCCCAAACATAGGGGGTGGATACTGATAATTAACCTGAGCTGCTTCTGGACCAGGTACTGGAATTTGTGCAGCAGGTTGTTGAGGTGTCTGAGGTGCTGGGTGGTTACCCACCGGTGCTGCACTGGCTTGTCCCATCTGCATGGGGGTAGCATGAGCAGCCTGGAACATGATTCCCATTGCAACCTGCATCTGGGCCTGTGCGTGTGGCATCTGTTGCAACTGCTGAGCTAGATTCATAACTACGGTTGCTAGTTCCGGTGGTGGAGGTGGCAAATTTGTAGGATTTGCCTGATCTGGATTGCCTGGGACATGTACATTATCCTGGCTAGTTTCCTCCACAGGTGGTGGTGGTGGAACTGCATTTCGACTCTGTCTGGTTACTCTTCTTCCAGACATATTTTCCTTCTGAGATGGGTGGTGCCTGAAAATTATCAAAATAAGTGAGAAAATCATTGATACTCCATGTAGGCACATTAACCAATGTAAACTTTCAAATTTCAATTCATTTTATGAAAAAAAATACTGTCTTTTCTATGCAGGGTCGATGGTGAGGGTCGATGGTATGTCCGACCATGGAAATAACTTGTTCTTCCCAAGAGCTAAGGGTCGATGTGAGGGTCGAATTATCCGACCCTCGGACCAAAAATCAGATTTTTAAGATCCGATTTTGGGTCATTTCTTATTATTTCCCTTCCGTTTCGACTCGTCTCTCCCCTCTAAGTTGCTACAGTGCCACTCCGCTGTTTTTGGTCGGTTTGAGTCCGGGTTTCGACGTCCACATCATCCATACAGGTATGTTCTCCCATTTTACTTGTTTTTAGGTTTTCTTTTCTAGGTTTTTGCTCATTTAACTGGTATTCTTCAAATTAAATTTTTTCCAATCGTAAAAATTCAATTTTTATTGGGGGCTTTTGTTATTGGTGTCTCAAGGAACGAAAGCCCTCAAAAAATTTTGAGTTTCATCGATTGGTTATCGAGAAACTTAGATTTTTGCTCGTTTGCCCTAATTTGTCGAAATTTTTTGATTTCTTGAAATTTCTTCCAATTGGTCTTCGTTAGTTTCAATTTCCTACTGTGTGAGTGTCGTAGGCTATGTTGGAACCTACGTAAGTCCTTCTGCCCACGTGTATGGGTGAAAAGTAAGGCTTTTGGCCAATTTATGTCGTTAAAATGTTAAATTTCAAATTTTTATCCTATTAACTCCTTGTATCCCTTTTCTTTCTTATCTGCAGATACCATGGCTCATACCAAGATACTCAGAGTTCATGATCCGCTTCGCTTCCGCTCCAATGAAGCCGAGGCACAGTATGCCGACTATGCTCGTAAGAAAGTGGAGGGTGGTCATATGGTGAACTTGGCTGAGCTAGCCTTATTCAACGTAGAGAGAGCATTTGGTGATATGGGGTGGCTCCCTGTCATCACTTACAACCCGTGTACATGTCCGGATTTGGTGTGCCAGTTCTATTGTAATCTCCAGGTGGTGGAGAATTACAATGACATTGAGCGGGGTTAAGAGTTGCGCATCACCAGCTATGTTAAAGGGGTGCACATTTCATTTGACTATCGGCAACTGGACGATCTGCTGGGCATTCCTTATGATGGCCCCATGGTGTACTGTGCGCCTGGAGAGCCCCAGTTTGTTTCCATGGAGATGAGGGTAGAGATCGACAATCAGCTGCTATGACCTGATCGCTGGCAGATGAGAGTCTGTTACTTCCGTCCAGCTCCACGTGTGTTCTGCAAGATTATCTAGCATAATCTGATTCCGTAGAGTGGGCACTATGAGAGGGTTTCTCAGCTGACCCAGTTTCTGATATATAGTATCTGCACCAGACAGCCAGTCTGCCTTCCCTACATCATCATGCGGACCATGATTAGTGCTACTTTGTCCGGTCATAGGGGTAATCTACCCTATGGACGCATGATTACTGTTCTTCCAACCCGCCTGGGGGTTGACTTGGTGGAAGAGAAGATTCAGGAGAAGACCTTCTCGTCACCTCAAGATTGGGAGGCTATCTGCAAGATGGGCATGCGGGATGCCCAAGTCAGTGATGAGGAGAGGAATGAGATGGTACGCCCTCACACTCGCATTGAGATGGCTGACGCTGAGGCTGCTGTTGCCGCTGCTAGAGCTCATGTGGATCCTGTCGATGATGACGACCGTATGTATATAGATGTCGACTCGATACCACCGCCTTCACCTACGCATAAGGGTGGAGTGGGTACTTCTTCTGCGGCGGATCCTGTACCTAAGACTAGTCCTTCTCATGCGGCTGGTCCTTCACGCCCACCTTCTGATATGATGGAGATGCTACAGGAGATCAGGGAGACTCAGTGCAAATCTGATCTGAAGATGGAGGGGTTGCTAGACGCTCAGCGTGTGAGAGTGGATGAGCTGCTAACCGCCCAGCGCATATCAGACACGTGGATGGGAGAGCTTATAGAGATTCAGCGTGCGACTAATAGGAGGGTAGCCGATCTTACGGCCAGTCTACAGACGACCAGACTCAGATAGCCTGGTTGACTAGAGTCTATGCCGAGGACTACGACAGAGATCGTGAGGCACCGCCTCCTCCTTCACCTCCAGCTTCATGATAGTATTTTCTTTCGTTGTACTACAGAGTAACTGTCCGGGTTGTGGACTGTACTCTGCTTTAGTTATGTATATACATTTTGTTTCTCTCTCATTGTATACAAACTTGTTTCGTCTTTAATAGATGCATTATTCTCTTTTTAAATTTTGTTTCAACCACCACTAGTGCTTATAGTGTGTTAATATTTCGGTTTTTACTTTTATCCTATCTCAGTTCACAATTGTCTCGAATGTATATTAGTTCGGCAGACAAGGCCTGAGATGCTCTGATACCAAGTTGTCACACCCCAATTTCGTACTATTCGGAATGGTGTGATGAACCGCTAGCAAACCAACGGTTCAACTAGGATCTTGAGTAGGCTATATCCATGTTATCTAAACTCCCATACATCCATAATCATAATCAGAGTAAATACACAATAGCGGAAGTCTTATAATAAAATGAACTGAGAATCTACTGTGATATTAATATTTAAATAAAAAATTATTCTGTATCAACTGAGACATAAATAAATATCAAATACATGTCTTTATTAAATCCAAATAAAGAAAAATTAAGAAAATATCTAATCAAACACACATTAGTTGCACTCGCAAGAGGAGTCATGTGTATCTACTTCATCTTCAGCTTCCATCGCCGCTACGTTCCCGTATGCTGGGGCATTCACATAGTCTTCAATGGTGTAACCTGTATCATCAACTAAAATATTCGACGTCGAGGGGTGAGCACACATCATGGCTCAGTGAGTAGACAAAACAATGCAACAGTACATATGCATGCAATTAATTCATATCTTTGGTATAGTTTAAAGTTTGCAATATGCAATAGAAAGGTTTAGGTAGTCAAAGGTCGCGTTTATTGACCCCGCCTCTATAGACAAGTGTGTGACGCCGCCTGAAGGTAACGTTTATCGTCGACTTATAAGCACCCAATCATGAAAATTATATAACAAAGGTTAACGTTTATTGCTATATAGTGCCATACCAACACGTAAGCCCCTGTTGGCGAGGGCTGCAAACTGGGCTCGCAACTAACCAATCCTAAAGCCAAAAGTTTATCCAAGGCCTCACCCCAGCATCCCTCAGAATGTCCATAGAAATAGAGCTAAGGACCCCCGGTAGAGTCAGAGACTACAAGGACCGAGACCACCTCCCCTGATACTCTACGACATAATAGTTCTGCTAAAGTAATGGCGATACGACGATGCCAATGCACAAGACTTGAGTTAGAGATAGAGCTAAAGTGCTGAGACCCGCCAAAGGTTAACGTTTATTGACGTTCTCATCACACCACCCCTGATACTCGCTCGCATCAAGTACACCAACCACACCATTACAATCACATGTCTATTCCTATCATCATCATCATCATCATGTTATAAACAATAAAATAAATATGCATGAACAATTAATAGAAATATTGGATGACATATTGTATGCACATTACAAACATCTTCGCATAGAATCAAGCATGGCATTGGACTCAAGAAAATAGAAAACAGTTTGTTATTAACCAATTAGTTTAGAGTTCTGTTTCCTCACCTTAGCTTGCTAATAGATACTTTTCCAAGCTTTAGAATCACCTTTATATTGTTATTATATTGCTAGAAGACCTAACAAAGTTGATAAAATTTAATTAGAATTTATTTGAAATTTAAAAACCATTCTATTAACTGAGGGTCGGAGGTAGGGTCGGAGTCAGGATCGACCCTGGGTGCGACCCTCCTCAAACTCTGAATTTCCCGAACACTGAGGGTCGATAGTTAGGATCACCTAGGGTCGGATGGTCATCGACCCTTGGTGCGACCCTCGGTGTACTTTGATCGATTTCCCTCTTTTAGTCCATTCTTCGTACTTGGGATCCTATGGCTTGCTCCTACATTCCATTCTACATTCATTCCATGGTCTGAAACCATGAATTATCCACCTAAATTAGCTTTCATACATTCTCCTCTGGTTTTCCATGAAAACCTAACCATGGGTTGATGGTTTGGGTTTCTCCGAGATCACACTCTCATCAATATATATTCTAAGGTCTGTAAAAACTCATGGAATTAGTATCCATACCTGAGAAGAATACTCCTTCTCTGCAACTCTTCTCTTTTGGCTAAATTCTCTTCCTTGCTTCTCTTTTTCCTCTCTTCCTTCTCTTCTCTTTCTCTCAATTCAATTAGGGTTGTGAAAGGAGTGAAAGAGGCTTAGGGATGTTCTTTAAATAGAGTAGGAACATCCTAAAATAAGTCCGTTTGAGATTAGGAACGAATCCAAATCGAAAATTAGGAAATTTCCTAATTTCAGTTTCGGAGGAAACTGAGGGTCGATGGGAGGGTCGATGATCCCGTCGACCCTAGGTTTCTAATGAGTCCGACCCTCCCTTCAAAACTGAGGGTCTGACTTTCTGTTTTGGGAGGTCCGACCCTCCTTGGCTGGGTATGCGACTCTTCCCTTAAATTAAGTGTTTTTGGGTCGATTTGATACCTGGGATCTCGATCTCCTTCATGCCCTTGGTCCATTTGACTCGACCATGATAGGTAAACCTGGTTCAAGGTGGTAAGACCGGGTTAGATTGACACGGGTCTTACATACCCTCCATAAAGAAAGGAACCCCTTTTTCTCTCCAGTGAAACATTCTCAGAGGAGTTGAACAAACCATCATCTGTTTGCCTTTTGGGCCCCATATCATTGCCTTTCAACAGAATTCTATCTTCAAATCCTTTTGCCACGTTAGGGAGAGAGCAAATTCTCATGGCCTGGTTACGGATGTAGCCAAGTTCATCAAATCATCAGCTCCTTCATTTTTAAAGATTCAAGAAAGGTTTATCTAAGAAGTCACTTTCTGCAATCAATCTATCTATCTTCCATTGACCTTGGAAGCATGGTCAAATTCTAGATGCAATCCAAATTTAACCTAGTTCTAACTCTGTTAGATTGTCTGTTTCCTTCTATCTTGCCCTAGCACACTACAGTAGTGGTCTGTCACAATATGTAGACACTGGAGCATAGATATTCCCCATGTAGAGGAATTGAACTTGATCATGAGTATTACATCTAGGATCCATCTAGTTTGAAGTCACTAACTTTCCTAGTCAATAGAAGTAGGTTCGTCCAAGTTGGTTTTTTCTAATTTCTCAGTTCTCCCAATCCTGTTGATGAAGAAAATCCAATGTGGTCGCTCACCTGTTAGGATTTGGTCACCAAATTCTCTAAAGGAACACTTCGAATCCTTTGCTCCTCATGCCTACTTTGGGGTCATGGTTCATTCATCTTTCAAATTTGGCACAACAATGTTGTAAAGCCCTGAGCTTTTCATGAGCCTAGATCAAGGGCCAAACCCATGTCACATTTCATTACCGCTTGGCTGTTCTACCAATTTGGTCTACCATAGTGCACAGTCAAAGAACTTAGTTGACCAGATGCCCCTCGACAGTTTAACACCAAGGTCAATCAATAAAATCACTTTGGTTAGAGACTGTCAAGCTCCCCTCATTCTTGTCCAAAATCCTTGCTAGAGTTTCTTCCAATCCAAAATCCAACAACACCAATGTTGGCTAAAGAAAATCATCACTTTCAAATTACATGGAACCCTTCCAAGGGAGCAACCAAGTCATCACTACCGTGCTGAAATTGAGTCAATCTTTCAGTACCAGATCATAAATGGTAAATTTCAAATCTAGGTATCGTGCCAGCAAAGTCCATGACACCATTTCCATTGATGCCATGTTTTATGCCTTTACCAACAAAGCAGGGGCAAAAACCTTGAAAAACTGTCAAGGAATTCACCATCATTTCAAATATGTCCAGCACTCTATAGGTTCAAAGTCAACAAAGACTTCCTATGTGGGTCAGTTTCGAGCATCCTAAAGGTTCACAGCAACAAAGCTACTTAAGAGGATATTCTAGTTTTCATTCTCGAAGGTTCATAGCCATGGAGCTTCCAAGAAGGATATTCCAATTTTCAATCCCGAAGGTCCAAAGTTGGTAGGAACTTCAAAGATGAGTCATTCAGTATCACCCTATAAGTGACCTTCTGAGTTCCTGCTCATTTCAAGATCAATAGCAAATTCCTCACCCTAAAAGTGGCCTTCTGAGTTCTTGTTCATTTCATAAATCAATTGTAGATGTCACACCCCAATTCCGATCCAACCAGAATGGTGTGAGTGAACCGCCATTAAACCAACGATTCACACCACGATCTCGAATAGGCCGTATCCATTCATACAAACCATTACACATAACCACAATCAGAATATAAATATACAGCGGAAGACTTTAAATAGAATGAACTGAGTACCTATTGATAATTTAAATAAATATTCAATTATCCAAATTCAAACACAAAATAATATCCGTACATCCATTTAATCCAACCAAAAATAAATAAAAGAAATAAATAAAATCCGATCAAAAGTACATGCAGAAAGGGCACTCGCATGAAGCGTCATGCTCGTCCCTCTCCCCGCTTGCACATCAGAGCAGCAACACCTCCATACGCCGGAGCGTTCATGTAGTCATCAACAGTATAACCTGCATCAACATCTAAAAACAATGTGTACACAAAGGGTGAGCTCACAACATAGCTCAGTAAGACAATCAGACAGTTTCACAATATTATGCATGAGTAACAATCAATTTTATGTTGTGGTCTGATTTTAAGTTTGCAATGTGCTATAGAAAAGTTTGGTGGCCCCCGCACCTCTATACACGAGTGTGTGGCACCTCATGGTTCACACCCCCATTGGCCCACATGCACCCATCATGGAATAGAGATAGAGCTAAGATACCCACGTACCTCCCACGATACTCTACCCATACCAATTACCTAAGCCCCCTCGGCCGTGGCTCGCAACCTGGGCTCGCAACTAACCAATCCTATATGTCATCAATGTATGCTCTATCCCAGCACAGCCGTCTACGGCATAGAGATAGAGCTAAGGCATTCCCACACCTCCCCTGATGCCCTATCCGCAACTAACTCACTAGGATAGAAACACAACGCAGGTAGACCCTATCCCAACATAACTCTCTACGGCATAGAGATAGAGCTAAAGCATCGTGGACAAGCCAGCGTCGACTCAGAGACCACAATGCCACATAACCATGGCCAAGCCAACATCAATATCGGAGACCACCGTACCACGACCTTCCCCTGATACCCCACCCGTACCAAGAATGTTAAGACAGAATACTACAAAAGGTGCTAGTGTGAGGAGCGATCCCAGGCCCATGCCCCACTCCACACACTAACGAAAACAATCACATGCTTAACAATCACATTCTTATCCATGCATGAACAATAATAATAACTGAAAGTAAAGGATGGCATGTGAATATGAACAAACAACACATCATAGATATTCAAGTGATTAATAACAACTTACTGTCCATTAATTATTAGGTTTAGGTTAGATTCCCTTACCTGACGCTCGTTCGATAACTTGCTCCACGTCGCAAGATCCAAACGATAAGTCACAAAGTCCTACAATATTATTAGGGTTTCATCAGAATAGTTTCTTAGGGTTTCATGTTGGTCGAAAACCAACAAAAGTCCAAAACCAGCCTTTCAGACCTGACCGGTCTCACCATACTGGTCGCAACACTGTGAACAGACTGTCAACTGGTATGGTCGACCGGTATGTCTCCGGAAGACCATACACTTGGTTTTTCGACAACCGATGATTATTCTCCATGGATTCCCAAGGTTTCTCCTATCCATTCTAAGTTTAAACTTGGAGTTAGAGTTATCCCCAACTCATTCGAGTCTTGTTTCGATGAATATCATCTCGAAACTCAAATCTAGGGTTTGACGGCAACTTAGGGTTTATTGGCCAATTTAGGGTTTTAGATCAATACCTACTTGCATGGTATTGATCCACCCACACAACTAACATAGGATAAGAAGAATAGTTAAAACACTTACCGTTGACTGGCGTAGCGTGAGATTCGTCGAACGGTAATGGCGGCACCTTCTTCTTCTTCCTAACTCCTTCTCTTTTCCCACCTCTTTCTCTTCTCTAGGGTTTGTGAGAGATAATGGAAAGGATTTGAGGAGGTTTATGGGTGTATTTATAGGCTAGAATTAGGGTTTAGTAACCCTATTAGGATTAGGAAACTTCTAGGATTCGAAATTAGGAAAGTGGTACCCTCAGAAGTTAATTTCTGGATCTCCACACTTAGCTGCACAGACTATACCGGTCGACCGGTACCAAGACCGGTACCATCGACCGGTCAACCTAAAATCAGGTTTAATTGGTCGTCTTTGGTCCAATTTCGTACCTGATTGTCATCCGCTCGTCCCATCTGGCCTGGTGATGATCGGAAGACCTGTCACGACACAAAACCAAGGTTTAGACAGGATTTACGGAGTGCAGGTCTTACAACTCCCCCACCCTTAAAAGAAATTTTGTCCCGAAATTTGCATGTAGGTTTCACAACTCCCCCACCCTTAAAAGAAATTTTGGCCTCGAAATTTGAACGTACCTTGATCATTGAAAAGGTTAGGGTACTCTTCCTCATCACGCTCTCTTCTTCCCAAGTAATTTCCTCCACATTTTGGCTTCTCCAATGCACCTTCACATAATGGATATCCTTGGTTCGAAGTTGCTGGACTTTTCGACTTGAGAGCATTAGAGGCACCACTTTGAAAGTTAAGTCTTCAGTCAAGTCTGGGGGATCAGCGGTCAAGATGTGCGATGGGTCTCTGACATACTTCTTCAGTAATGATACATGGACCACGTTATGAACACTGGACATAGATGGTGGTAGAGCCAATTGATATGCCACATTACCACGTCGGGTTAATATCTCATACGGTCCCACATACCTGGGGCAAAGCTTCCCCTTCTTACCAAACCGTTTCAGACCTCGCACCGGTGACACCTTCAAGAATACTTTGTCACCCACTGCAAACTCCAGATCTCAACGTCGATTATCCGCATAGTGCTTCTGTCGGACTTGAGCCGTCTTTACTCTCTCCTTGATCTGATCAATCACTCGGTAAGTTTCTTCAACAAACTCCGGTCCTACAATTCTTCTTTCCCCCACTTCGTTCCGAATGGTGTGATGAACCGCTAAATAACCAACGGTTCAACCGGGATCTCTAATAGGCCATCCCGGCGTTATCCAAACTTTACACGCATCCACAATCATAATCGGAGTAAATACACAATAGCGGAAATCTTATAAATAAATGAGCCGAGAACTAAGATGATATTAATAATTTAATAGAAAATTATTCCGTATCAACCGAGACATAAGTAAATATCAATACAAGTCTTTAATAAATCCAAATAAAAGAAACCTATAAAAATATCTAATCAAATACACACGAGTTGCACTCGCAAGAGGAGTCGTGTGTATCATCTTCGGCTCCGGCGTCCATTGCTTCTATATTCCCGTGCGCGGGACGCGTTCATATAATCTTCGTTGTGTAACCTGCATCATCAACTAAAAATATTCGGCGTCGAGGGGTGAGCACACAACACGGCTCGGTGAGTAGCCAAAACAATGCAACAATACATATGCATGCAAAAAGTCAATTTATATCTTTGGTGCGGTTTATAGTTTGCAATGCGCAATAGAAAGGTTGGGTGGTCAAAGGTTAACGTTTATTGACACCGCCTCTATACGCAGGGTGTGGAAGCCCGCCCGAAGGTTAACGTTTATCGTCGTCCCCATCCACCCTACCATAACATTATACAACAAAGGTTAACGTTTATTGCTATATAATGCTATACTAACACGTAAGCCCCCGTTAGCGAGGGCTTGCAAAGCCGGGCTCGCTACTAACCAATCCTAATGCCAAACGGTGTATCCAAGGCCTCACCCCAGCATCCCTCAGAATGCCCATAGAGATAGAGCTAAGGCCCCCGGTAGAGTCAGAGACTACAAGGACCGAGACCACCTCCCCTGATACTCTACGACATAATAGTTCTGCTATGGTAATGGCGATACGATGATGTCAATGCACAAGACTTGAGTTAGAGATAGAGCTAAAGTCTTTGAGACCCGCCAAAGGTTAACGTTTATTGGCGTTCTCATCACACCTCCCCGATACTCGCTCGCATCAAGCACATCAACCACACACATACAAGCACATGCCTATTCCTATCATCATCATCATCATCATGTTATAAACAATAAAGTAAATATGCATGAACAAGTAATAGAAATATTGGATGGCATCTTTGTATGCACATTACAACATATTCGCATAGAATCAAACATAGCATAGGACTCAAGAAATTGAAAACAGTTTATTATTAACCAATTTAGTTTGGAGTTAAGGTTCCTCACCTTAGCTTGCTAAAAGATATTTTTCCAAGCTTTAGAATCACCGTTATAACGTTATTATATTGCTAGCAAACCTAACAAAGTCGATAGAATTTAATTAGAATTAATTCGAAATTTAAAACCATTACGTCGGCGGGCGGCAGGGTCGATGCTAGGGTCGATGGGTCTATCGACCCTCCCCTCATTCCGAACTTCCCGAATGCTGAGGGTCGATGGTCGAGAAACACCTAGGGTCGGATGGTCTATCGGCCCTCGGTGCGACCCCTCGATGCACTCCGGTCCAATTTCCACTTTTAAATCCACTCTTCGTGTTTGGGGTCCTATGGCTTGCTTCCTACATTCATTCAACAGTCATTCCATGGTCTAGAACCATGTATAATCCATCTAAATAGTTTTCATGCATCATCCTATGGTTTTCCATGAAAACCTAACCATGAATGGATGGTTTGGGTTTCTCCGAAATCCTACACTCAACCATATCTAACCTAAGGTCTGTAGAAACTCATGGAATTAGTATCCATACCTGAGAAGATTACTTTTCTCCGGAATTTCTTCTCCTTTTTGCTAAGTCTTCCTCCTTGTCTCCTTTCTTCCTCTTTTCCTTCTTCTCTCTTTCTCTCAATTCAATTAGGGTTGTGAAAGGAGTGAAAGTGGCTTAGGGGCGTCCTTTAAATAGAGTAGGAATGTCCTATAATAGTCCCATTGAGATTTGGAAAGAATCCCAATCGAAAATTAGGAAATTTCCTAATTTCAATATTCGGCGAGAAACCAGGGTCGATGGGAGGGTCGATGATCCCGTCGACCCTAGGGTCTTAAGCTGTCCGACCCTCCCTTCAAATCGAGGGTCGACATTCCGTTTTGGGAGGTCCGACCCTACTTGGCTGGGTATGCGACCCTCCCCTAAAATTAAGTGTTTTTGGGTCGATTTTATTCACGGGATCTCGATCTCCATCACGCCCTTGGTCCACTTGACTCGACCATGATGGGTAAACCTGATTCAAGGTGGTAAGACCGGGTTAGATTGACCCGGGTCTTACAACTCCCCCAACTTATAAAAATTTCGTCCTCGAAATTATGCGTACCTTCCGAATCAAATAAGTGTGGGTCTTGCTTTCGCATAGCATTCTCTTCTTCCCATGTAATCTCTTCCATGTCTCTACTTTTCCATGTGACCTTAACATAGTAGATATCTACACTTGCGTAGGCGTTGAACCTTTCGACTAGTGATTTCCGTTGGTGTTACTTCAAATGTCAAATCATCGAGTCAATTACGGCAAATCTTCTGTCAACACGTGCGTCGAATCCTTGACATACTTATTCAATAGAGAAATGTGAAATACGTCGTGCACACTTGACATAGATGGTGGTAATGCCAGCTGATAAGCTACTTTTCCACGCTTAGCTAGAATTTCATATGGTCCGACATATCTTGGACTTAATTTTCCTTTATTCCGAATCTCTTCAATCCTCTCATAGGCGATACTTTCAAAAATACTTTATCACCTACGGCGAACTCTAGATCTCTTCGTCGAGTATGCGCGTATTGCCTCCGACGGTTCCGAGCTGTTTTCACTCTCTCCTTGATGATGTCGACCACTTTCGACAAGTCTCTTCAACAAATTCCGGTCCAACAATACTACGTTCTCCAACTTCATTCCAAAACAAGGGAGTTCGACACTTCTCGCCATCCGGGTGCTTCATAAGGTGACATCCGTATAGTAGCCGATAGCTTGTTATTGTAAGCGAACTCGATCAATGGTAACTTTTCGTCCCATGATCCTTTGAAATCAATCACACATGCTCGTAGCATATCTTCTAGAATCTGGATTGTGCGCTCCGGCGTCCGTCCGCCATGCGTGGGTGGAATGCGGTCCTGAACTTCAATGTTGTACCCATAGCCTTTTGCGGTCCTTCCCAAAATTTGGAAGTAAATCGTGGATCTCTATCGGACACAATACTTTACGGTACACCGTGTAACCGAACAATATTATCCACATACGGCTTTGCTAACCTTTCCGGTGTATCTTGGGGGTCGTATCGGTATGAAGCGAGCTGTCTTAGTCGGGCGGTCCACAATCGCCCAAGCCGCGTCAACTTCTCGAGGAGTCAATGGTAGTCTGTGGCGAAAGTCCATAGTGATGCGAGTCCCATTTCCATCTTTGGTTCCGGTAATGGCCGTAACGGTCCTGCGGGTCTTTGTCGTTCCGCCTTTACCTTCGACAATTTAGGCATTGAGACACGAACTTGGCTACATCCGCCTTCATTCCCCTCCACCAATACAGTTTCTTTAGATCATGATACATTTTTGTGCTTCCGGGATGTATCGAGTAGATGGTGGTATGGGCTTCCTTCATCGGTCGGTTGTCTAATGTCCATACTTTACAGTTTCAGGTACACATATTCTCCCTTTATATTTCAGTACCTTCTCGTTGTCCAAGGTGAACTTCGGGGTTGGTCCTACCTTTCTCAATATCTTCTTGTCTTGTTCTCGAGATAAGGATCTGCTTTGGTAGCTGTCTTCGCTTCGTCCACTATATCCGGTATAATCTTCAACGCCGCGAACATATTTGAAAATCGATGAATAAACCCTTGGCTAGCTGATTCATCCGTTGTATCTATCACATATTGTTCGTTGCCGTGATTAAACACCATTCCGTTGGTATACATTCTTTGCGGTCGTGCTAACTTCTCCTTGAGATTTTATCATTGCTTTTACGCTCCAATGCATCCGCTACCACGTTCGCTTTTCCCGGATGATGCTTGGATATCACAATCATAGTCTTTCAATAGTTCCAGCCATCTTCTTTGTCTCATATTCAACTCCTTCGATTAAATAGATAAGTAAGACTTTTATGGTCCGACTTAATCCGAAATTTCTCTCCGTATAGGTAGTGTCTCCATATCTTGACGGCATGTACTCCTTGCCGCTAACTCCAAATCATGAGTGGGGTAATTTTTCTCATGTACCTTCAAGCTGTCTCGAGGCATACGCAACTACTTGCTCTCCTTGCATAAGCACACATCCTAGTCCCAATCCCGATGCATCGGTGTATAAGGTAAATGTCCGTCTGGGCGCGGGAATGGTCAAAATTGGGGCGGATATCAATCCGGTCTTTAGTGTTTGAAAACTCTTTTCACACTTATCCGTCCATACAAATTTTTCTCCTTTCTTGGTCGGGCCGGTGAGAGAGTGCGGCAATCCGAGAATAGTCTTCTACGAATCTCCGATAATATCCGGCTAGACCCGGGAAAACTTCTAATTTGCGAAACACTCTTTGGTGCTTCCCACTTCACAATAGCCTCGATCTTCTTGGGGTCCACTTTGATTCCTTTCCGCGGATACTACATGGCCTAGAAAGGCGACTTCACTTAGCCAAAACTCACACTTCGAAAATTTGGCGTATAACTTCTCTTTCCTTAAGCGCTGTGGGGCTGCGTTTAGGTTCTTGACATGGGTTTCCTTGTCTTTGGAGTATACCAATATGTCATCAATAAATACTATAACCGGCGTATCCAACATATCGTGGAAAGCTTCGGTTCATAAGTTCCATGAATGTTGCCGGTGCATTAGTTAATCCGAAGGACATCACTAAGAACTCATAATGTCCGTATCTTGTCTCGAAAAGCTGTCTTGGAATGTCACCTTCTTTAATCTTCAGTTGATGATAGCTCGATCGAAGATCGATCTTTGAAAATACCTTCGCTCCTTGTAGCGGTCGAACAAGTCATCGATCCTGGGTAGTGGATATCGATTCTTGATTGTCGGCTTATTCAACTCTCGATAGTCGATACATAATCGAACACTACCATCCTTCTTCTTTCCGAACAACACCGGTGCTCCCCCATGGAGATATCTTTGGGTCTAATATAACCCTTATCCGGCGGTTCTTGTAATTGCACTTTTAATTCCTTCGGTTCGGTAGGAGCCATTCTATACGGTGCTTTTGATACCGGTGCGGCTCCGGTGTCGGGTCTATTACAAACTCCGTGACGCGGTCGGGCGGTAATCCGGGTAGTTCCTCGGAAATACATCCGGGTAATCCCCCGCGCGGCGTCAATATCTTCCATTCGTGGCGCGTCCTTGGTTAGGTCGACCCGCGATACTAGATATCCGGCGGCTCCTTTTTCAAGGCACTTCTTAGCCTTTAATCTTTGAGTATGAGCTTGCGTCTTACGGGAAGTTTGGTTCCCGAGAAACTGAATTCTGCTCCTTCTTTGTCTTTGAACGTTAGCTTCTTCTCGGCGCATAACAGATTTGCGAGAATGCCCGAGCTAACCAGTCCATTCCCAAGATGACATCGAAGTCCGCCCATCTCAAGTTGTATTAAAGTTGCATCCAAGGTTTTCTCGCCAATGGGGGCCGGACATGGTCCATAACCTTTCTCTAATTCCACTTCTAATCCCATCGGTGACCGTACAAGTAACTTGTAGTCTAATGTTTTGATGGGTAAATTGGTCTTCTTTCCAAGCGACACGGATATAAATGAATGCGTAGCTCTGAATCAAAGAGTACTCCGGCTGGTGCGCCATTGATAGGTACAATACACGTGATCCGTTTTTACTTAGTCTACATGCTCAATCAATGAAATTATAATCTTAAAAGTTTCGGTCATACACAGCGACCACATCGGGCGAGGCGGCTGCATCCTCCGATGTAACGGCATATACCCGTCCTTGATGTAGCGCTTCTTGGGTTTTGGACATTCTCTTGCCATATGCCCCGGTTGGTTGCGGTTATAACACCTCGGGGCTTCGAATTTGGCTTTGGCTGTGGTTGAGCTGCGGAAGTAGACTTTGGTGCGGTAGCAAAATTCGAGGGCGAAAAGGTTTATACGTCCTATTATTGCCTCCGTTGTAGGAGTTTCCGGCTGGTCTCTTGATGCCTGCGTTGCGGGAGAAATAACTCTCCTTACGGCTCGGTTCGATCGCTTTCGAGCAATCCGGACAGCCGTTGTAGATTTTCTTCTCTAAGCCCGGAACATTTTCTCTTATGCTTCCTCTTAGTCCCGCGGCGAACCTACGGGTTTTTGTATCTTCTTCTTGCATGCTAGCCGGTGCGAAGAAAAACAGCTCCTCATAGCGGTGTTGATGCGAGTCTACGGACATCCGCCCCGGGGTACGGACTCGAAATTCCTTCTCCATTGAATCTACGAAGCTTCTTGGGAAATACTTCTCGAAGAATGCTTCTTTATATATAACCCATGTCGGTAGGGCGTGCTTGGTCAATAAATACGTCTTTGTAGATTTCCACCAATGGTGTGCATCGCCTTTGAGCATGAAGGTGGTGCATAGTACTTTCTCTTCCTCGGTAATAGTCATCATAAGGAAGTTCATTTCCATTTCGTCTATCCGGTGTGCTGGCCCCGGGTGGATCGGGCGGCTTGCCGTTGAATTCCTTAGGTTTCATCTTCAAAAATCTCTCCACTAGTCGTGAGTGATCCAGTTGATTTTGGTATGCCCCAAACATAGGGGGTGGATGCTGATAGTTCCCTTGGGCTGCCTACGGGACTTGCCCTGGAATTGGTGCAGCCGGTTGTTGAGGTGTCCGTTGAGCTGGGTGATTACCCCTTGGGCTGCACTAGCTTGCCCGGTGTGCATGGTTGCGGCTCTGAGTGGCTTGAAACATAACTCCCATTGCAACCTGCATTTGAGCTTGTGCGTGTTGCATTTCTGTAGCTGTTGTGCCCGATTCATAACCACAGTTGCTAGCTCCGGTGGTGGAGGTGGCAAATTTGTAGGGCCTGCTGGTTCCGGATTACCCCGTGCATGGTTATTCTCTTGACTAGTCTCCTCCGCTGGTGGTGGTGGTGGGGCCGTATTTGGGGTCCGTCGGGTAACTCTACGGCCGGACATAATTCCTTTCGGTGATTGGCGGTGCCCGAAATTTCATCAAGGTCGGTTAGAATTCATTTATACCTCATGTAGGCACGCTAACCGATAAAAATTTCAAATTCCCAACTCATTTTATAAAAAAATACTGTCTTTTCTATGTGCGGGTCGATGGTGAGGGTCGATGGTAGGTCCGGCCCCTGGTATCCGACCACGGGGATGACCTGTTCTTCCGGGGCGAGGGTCGAGCGCGGTCGATGGGTGTCCGGCCCTCGGTCCGACCCTCGATTTTACCCGATTCCGGGAGCGGGGTCGATGGGAGGGTCGATCCGGGTCGATGGTGTCGGTCGGGTTGTCCGGGCCCTCGGACCAAAAATCAGATTTTTAAGATCCGATTTTGGGTCATTTCTCACTATTCCTCCTCCGTTTCGACTCGCCTCCACTCTACGAGTTGCTACGGTGCTACTCCGCTTGTTCTTGGTTGGTTTAACTCCTGGTTTCGACGCCCACGTCATCCCTACGGGTATATCCTCTCACCTTTACCTGTTTTTATGTTTTCTTTTCTAGGTTTTTGCCCATTTAGCTCGTATTTTCCAAATTAAACTTTTTCCAACCGTAAAAATTCGATTTTTATTGGGGGCTTTTGTTATTGGGGTATTGAGGAGCGAAAGCCCTCAAAAATGTTTGAGTTTCATCGGTTGGTTATCGAGAAACTTAGAATTTTCTCTTTTTGCCCTAATTTATCGACATTTTTTTTTTTTTCTTGAATTTCTTCAAATTGGACATCGTCGGTTAAAATTTCCTTCTTGCATGTGGGTTGTAGGACATGTTTTAACCTACGTAAGTTCTCATGCCCCCTTATATGGTGAGAAATGGGGCTCTATTTTAATTTTTTGCGGATTTTTATCCTATTAACTCCTTGTTTCTTTTCTCCTTCTTATTTTTTGCGAGATACTATGGCCCGTACCAAAGTGCCAAGATTGCGTGATCCACTTCGCTTCCGTTCGAATGAAGCCGAGGCACGGTATGCTGACTATGCCCGTAAGAAAGTGGAAGGGGGTCGCATGGTGAACTTGGCTGAGCTAGCCTTGTTCAATGTAGAGGAGCATTTGGTGATATGGGGTGGTTCCCTGTCATCACATACGACGCGTGCACATGTCCCGACTTGGTGCGCCGGTTCTATTGTAATCTCCGGGTGGTGGGGAATTACAATGGCGTTGAGCGGCGGCCGGGAGTTGCGCATCACCGGCTACGTCAAGGGGTGCACATCTCCTTTGATTATCGGCGGCTGGCCGATCCGTTGGGCATTACCTATGATGGCCCTATGGTGTCTTGTGCGCGCGGGAGAGCCCCGGTTTGTTGAGATGGAGATGAGGGCGAGATCGACAACCGGTTGCTCCGTCCCGATAGATGGCGGATGAGAGCTTGCTACTTGCGTCCAGCTCCCCGGGTCTTACGCAAGATTATCCGGCATAATCTGATCCCGCGAGTGGGCATTATGAGAGGGTCTCTCGGCTGACCCGGTTCTTGATCTCTGCATCACGCACTCGCCCGGCCCGGTCCGCCTTCCTTACATCATCATGCGGGCGATGATTAGTGCCACATTGTCCGGTCATAGGGGTAATCTACCCTATGGGCGCATGATTCCGGTGCTCCTGACCCGTGCGGGGGTGGATCCCGGTAGATGAGAAGATCCGGGAGAAGACCTTCTCGTCGCCTCTAGATTGGGAGGCTATCGCAAGATGGGGCTGCGAGATGCGGAGGTTAGCGATGAGGAGAGGAGCGCGATGGTGCGCCCTCACGCTCGGGTTGAGATGGCCGATCCTGAGGCTGCTTTGCTAGGGCTCGTGGGGATCCGGTCGGCGATGGCGATCGCATGTATATGGATGTCGATGCGATACCACCGCCATCACCCACACATGCGGATAGGGCTGGTACGTCCGCTGCGGCGGCCCGGTGCCGGAGGCCGGTCCTTCTCATGGTGCTGGTCCTTCCGCGCCCACCCGCCGATGGCGTCGCGGAGTATGTTTCGCGAGATTAGAGAGGCTCGGCGCGCGCCGGATCCGAGGATAGGGGGAGCTCCTGGAGCGCCCCGGCGCCCGGGACCGATCGGAGGGTGGCTGATCTCACGGCTAGTCGGCGGGTGGCTCGGACCCGGGTGGCATGGTTGACTAGGGTCTATGCCGGGGACTATGGCGGGAGACCGTGAGGCACCGCCTCCTCCTTCGCCTCCGGCTTCTTGATTTGTACTTTACTTTTCTTGTACTCCGAGTGGCCGCCCGGGTTGTGGGCGTACTCCGCTTTAGCGACGTATATACATTTTGTTTCTCTCACTCCTTGTATGTAACTAGTTTTCCCTTTAATAAATGCATTATTCTCTTTTTAATTCGGTTTCAATCATCACTTGTACTTACAGTGTGTTTGTATTAAAGCTTTTAATTTATCCTATCTCGAGTTCACAATGGTCTTGAATGCGTGTCGGTTCGGCGGGCAAAGCACGAGAAGCTCGATACCAAGTTGTCACACCCCAATTCCGCCCCGTTCGGAATGGTGTGATGAACCGCTAAATAACCAACGGTTCAACCGGGATCTCTAATAGGCCATCCCCGCGTTATCCAAACTTACACGCATCCACAATCATAATCGGAGTAAATACACAATAGCGGAAATCTTATAAATAAATGGGCGAGAACTAAGATGATATTAATAATTTAATAGAAAATTATTTCGTATCAACCGAGACATAAGTAAATATCAATACAAGTCTTTAATAAATCCAAATAAAAGAAACCTATAAAAATATCTAATCAAATACACACGAGTTGCACTCGCAAGAGAGAGTCGTGTGTATCATCTTCGGCTCCGGCGTCCATTGCTGCTATATTCCCGTGCGCGGGGCGCGTTCATATAATCTTCGGCTTGTGTAACCTTGCATCATCAACTAAAAATATTCGGCGTCGAGGGGTGAGCACACAACACGGCTCGGTGAGTAGCCAAAACAATGCAACAATACATATGCATGCAAAAAGTCAATTTATATCTTTGGTGCGGTTTATAGTTTGCAATGCGCAATAGAAAGGTTGGGTGGTCAAAGGTTAACGTTTATTGACACCGCCTCTATACCCGGGGTGTGGAAGCCCGCCCGAAGGTTAACGTTTATCGTCGTCCCCATCCACCCTACCATAACATTATACAACAAAGGTTAACGTTTATTGCTATATAATGCTATACTAACACGTAAGCCCCCGTTAGCGAGGGCTTGCAAGGCCGGGCTCGCTACTAACCAATCCTAATGCCAAACAGTGTATCCAAGGCCTCACCCCAGCATCCCTCAGAATGCCCATAGAGATAGAGCTAAGGCCCCCCGGTAGAGTCAGAGACTACAAGGACCGAGACCACCTCCCCTGATACTCTACGACATAATAGTTACGCTAAGGTAATGGCGATACGGCGATGTCAATGCACAAGACTTGAGTTAGAGATAGAGCTAAAGTGCTTGAGACCCGCCAAAGGTTAACGTTTATTGGCGTTCTCATCACACCTCCCCGATACTCGCTCGCATCAAGCACATCAACCACACACATACAAGCACATGCCTATTCCTATCATCATCATCATCATCATGTTATAAACAATAAAGTAAATATGCATGAACAAGTAATAGAAATATTGGATGGCATCTTTGTATGCACATTACAACATATTCGCATAGAATCAAACATAGCATAGGACTCAAGAAATTGAAAACAGTTTATTATTAACCAATTTAGTTTGGAGTTAAGGTTCCTCACCTTAGCTTGCTAAAAGATATTTTTCCAAGCTTTAGAATCACCGTTATAACGTTATTATATTGCTAGCAAACCTAACAAAGTCGATAGAATTTAATTAGAATTAATTCGAAATTTAAAACCATTACGTCAGGCGAGGGCGAGCTGAGGGTCGATGCTAGGGTCGATGGGTCTATCGACCCTCCCCTCGTTCCGAACTTCCCGAATGCCTGAGGGTCGATGGTCGAGAAACACCTAGGGTCGGATGGTCTATCGGCCCCCGGTGCGACCCCTCGATGCACTCTGGTCCAATTTCCACTTTTAAATCCACTCTTCGTGTTTGGGGTCCTATGGCTTGCTTCCTACATTCATTCAACGGTCATTCCATGGTCTAGAACCATGTATAATCCATCTAAATAGTTTTCGTGCATCATCCTATGGTTTTCCATGAAAACCTAACCATGAATGGATGGTTTGGGTTTCTCCGAAATCCTACACTCAACCATATCTAACCTAAGGTCTGTAGAAACTCATGGAATTAGTATCCATACCCGAGAAGATTACTTTTCTCTGGGAATTTCTTCTCCTTTTTGCTAAGTCTTCCTCCTTGTCTCCTTTCTTCCTCTTTTCCTTCTTCTCTCTTTCTCTCAATTCAATTAGGGTTGTGAAAGGAGTGAAAGTGGCTTAGGGACGTCCTTTAAATAGAGTAGGAATGTCCTATAATAGTCCCATTGAGATTTGGAAAGAATTCCAATCGAAAATTAGGAAATTTCCTAATTTCTATATTCGGCAGAAACCAAGGGTCGATGGGAGGGTCGATGATCCCGTCGACCCTAGGGTCTTAAGCTGTCCGGCCCTCCCTTCAAATCGAGGGTCGACATTCCGTTTTGGGAGGTCCGACCCTACTTGGCTGGGTATGCGACCCTCCCCTAAAATTAAGTGTTTTTGGGTCGATTTTATACACGGGATCTCGATCTCCATCACGCCCTTGGTCCACCTTGACTCGACCATGATGGGTAAACCTGATTCAAGGTGGTAAGACCGGGTTAGATTGACCCGGGTCTTACCCCCACATTAAAATTAACAAACCTCCCCCCTTCACCCTTCTTCATTTTAAAAAACCCCCCCCCACACAATCAAAAATTTTCCCTACTAATAACCCCTCTCAATTTATATTTTTTTAAAAAAATAATATTTTATTATTATTTAAAATAAACCCCAAAAAAAATAATAATATTTTACCCAATATTATTTACTTTAAATACCCCCCTCCCCCTTATTTTTAAAAAAAACAAACAAAAAAAAAAAAATTTTTTACTAATTTTATTTTATTTTTCTTTTTTTTTTTTTTTTTTTTTTTTTTTTTTTTTTTATTTTTTTTTTTTTATTATTAATATATTTTTTTAATTTTTAATCCCCAAAAAAAAAAAATAAAAATTAATTAATTAATTTTTATTTAAATTTACTTTTTTCTTCCTTTTCTTAAAATTATATACTAATACAACTTATATAAAATTTAAAAACCAAAAAAAAAAAAAAAATTTTTTTTTTATTTTCTCCCTCTTTTTCCTCTCTCCCCTTTCTTCTATAGGTGCTCCCCCCCCCCCATTTTTTTTTCCCCGTTTTTTTCTATTTTAAAAAAAATATTTTAAAAAAACCCAACTCCCCCTCCCCTCTTTTTTTTTTCCTTTTTTAAAAAATTAAAATTTTTTTTTTTTTTTTTTTTAATTTTTTTTCAAAATTTATATAAAATAAATTTTTTTTCTTTTTTTTTTTTTAAAAAAAAACAACCCACCTCAAAATATAAGAAGAAAAGTTCTTCTCATGCTCCTTTAACTGTCTTGAAGCATAAGCAATCACCTGTTCTCCTTGCATCAATACACACCCGATACCCAACCCCGAAGCATCCGTATATAAAGTAAACGGTACACTTGGTTCTGGGATGGTCAAGATAGGTGCAGAGACTAGTCTTGACTTCAAAGTTTGAAAACACTTCTCGTACTCATCTGTCCATACGAATTTCTCTCCCTTCTTGGTCAATCTGGTGAGTGGAACAGCGATCCTGGAGTAATCTTCCACGAATCTTCTATAATAACCAGCCAACCCAAGGAAACTACGAATTTCCGCAACAGATTTTGGTGCTTCCCATCCTACTATAGCAGCTATCTTACTTGGATCAACCTTGATACCGTCTTCAGATACAACATGGCCCAAGAAAGCCACTTCTTTCAGCCAAAACTCATACTTCTTGAACTTAGCATAAAGCTTCTCCTGTCTCAGTCGTTGTAGGGCTGCCCTCAAATGTGTTGTATGAGTCTCCATGTCCTTAGAGTAGATCAATATGTCATCGATGAATACGATGACCGAAGTGTCCAACATATCATGAAACACTCGGTTCATCAGTTCCATAAACGATGCTGGAGCATTGGTCAACCCGAAAGACATAACTAGGAACTCATAATGCCCATACCTCGTCCCGGCGTCTTCGGAATATCTCCGGCCTTGATCTTCAGTTGGTGATAGCCTGATCGGAGATCGATCTTTGAGAAAACCTTTGCACCCTGCAGCTGATCGAACAAATCATCGATCCTAGGCAAAGGATACCGATTATTGATCGTTAACTTGTTCAGCTCACGGTAGTCAATACACAGCCTTACACTTCCATCCTTCTTCTTGATGAATAAAACAGGTGCTCCCCAAGGTGATATGCTAGGTTGTATGAAACCCTTATCCAACAATTCTTGTAACTGGGTCTTCAACTCCTTTAACTCGGTCGGGGCCATCCTGCATGGTGCTTTGGACACTGGCGCCGAACCTGGCATAAGATCTATTACAAATTCTGTAGCCCTGTCCGACGGTAAGCCTGGAAGCTCCTCTGGAAATACATCTGGGAACTCCCGAACCACATCTATATCTTCCATCTTGAGTGACTCGCCGTGAGATCGACTACAGATACTAGATACCCCACTCCCCCTTTCTCTAAGCATCGCTTGGCTTTTAGGGCAGAGAGAATCAGCTTCCGCTTCCTAGATAGCTTGATCCCCGCGAAGCTATACTCCCTTCCCTCTTTGTCAGTAAGCACCAGCTTCCTTTCACCACATAAAAGGATGGCTGAATGACGGCCTAGCCAATCCATTCCCAGGATGACATCAAAGTCTGCCATCTCGAGTATTACTAGGCTTGCTTCTAAGTCTCGGCCCTCAATACATACAGTACATGGTCCATAATATTCGGTCAAAGCCACTTCGACTCCTAGTGGAGAGCGAACTATTAAGCTTGGGTTCAAATGCTTGATTGGTAACTCCATTCGCTTCACAAAAGAAATCGAGACAAAGGAGTGCGTGGCCCCAGAGTCAAATAATACTCTGGCGGGTATACCAGCTACATTTACAATTCCTGAAATTTTCTATCATCCCTTAGTTCTATATGCGCATACACACAAATGATAAAGATAAGCGAAATAGTAAGGGATAGAGTCATACCAGTGACCACAACCGGTGATGCGGCTGCTTCTTCAGTGGTGACCGCATAAACTCTTCCTTGCTGGGGAGGTTGCTTCTTAGAGTGCAGGTCCTTGCAATATGACCCACTTGCTGGCAATTGAAACACTTTATATTCGGGTTGTATCCGGCATTCTGTGGCACAGGTGGTGTCGCATTGTTCCTTGCAGGCACTGCAGCGGTCGGAGCCCTGTATGGACGGAATGGTCTAGTAATACCGCCACCCGAACTCTCACTAGCAGGTCTCTTCACTCCCCTGTTCTGAGCAAAGAAGCTGTCCCTCTGATTGGACTCTATCACCCTCGCAACCTGCACAGCCTCATTGTAGATCTTCTTGTCCAAACCCAATATGTGCTCTTTGATGCTTCCACATAGTCCCATAGTGAACCTACGTGTCTTGGTCTCTTCCTCTTGCATACTTGCCGGTGCGAAGAAGAATAGTTCTTCATACCTCTGCTGATAAGCATCCACGGTCGACTGAGATTTCTGTAGGTTGAGGAACTCTTCTCCATTTGATCCCTGAAACTCTTCGGAAAATATTTATCGAAGAAGGCAGCTTTAAACACTTCCCAACCCACCAGTGTATACTTAGTCTCCAGGTATGCCCGTGTAGAATTCCACCAAGCATTTGCATCTTCTCTTAGCATGTGAGTAGCAAATAAAACTTTTTCCTCTTCTGTACATGTCATCAGACGGAAATTCTTCTCCATCTCTGCAACCCACTGTGCTGGCCACAATGGCTTCCCCGTTCTACCAGTAAATGATGAAGGCTTCAACTTCAGGAATCTGTCCACCGGTCTGCTCAGATCGTGTTGTCCCTGAGTATTCATTCCGTACCATTGTGGTGGATACGGATAGGCTCCCGGGTACGCCGAAGGTGACAGAAACTGATGCGGTGGTGGTACATTCTGTGCTTGGCCCATCGGTCTTGGGCTACCCTGCATCGGTTGTGAAGACATTTTCTCTCTAGACTCAGGCGTATTGTCAGTGGGAACAGAACCCGATGGTCTGAGCATCTTCAGTACCTCGCTCAGGAACTCCTTCTATTGAGCTTGCATCTGATAGACCAGGTTTGTAACAATGGTCTTTGAATCCCTGTGAGGTGGGCCAGGTAAATTTGTTGGTACTTCTGGAACCTGTTCTTCCTCCACTTCCAGACTTGGCTCTCTAACATGGTCTTGTTCAACCTGTTCTTCCTCTAGGCGCATCCTGGCTTGATGACGCTTCCGACCCCTACGACCGTTTCCGCCTGCCATGTCAGACTATTTTATTTGGATCTGAGTAGAAGACGTAACACGTGTCAATCCACAATAATAGTAGTGTTAGTCTTGAATAATACAAGGGGAAATAGTCGAGAAGTAAAATTTCAATTTACACAAATTTTAAAAAAAATTAGAAAATTTTTCCAACTTTTCTGGTGCATACCGGTCGCAACATACCGGTCGCACCTCTGTATACAGGGTTGCGACCGGTATAGTCGACCGATCAGAATTAAAATTCTGATCGAGACATAGCGGTCTCACCTCTGGGAGATACCGGTCGACCGGTATAGGCAAAAACAGTCAACCGGTATGCCGAGATTGGCTTTAAAAATCGCAAAAAATGAGATTTTTCTCACTTTTCCAACTTCTTTCTTCTCCGGTGGCGATTCTCCTCTGGGTTCCGAGTTGCTACAGTCCGACCGGTGCTATTTGAAGCCGATTCCTTCCATTCAAGACCTAGCACATCGTCTCCAGGTAGGTCTCTTCCCTCTCTCTCATGTTTTTAGATATTTTCCATTTCGTCTATATGTAGAAATTTAGGTTTTTCTTTGTTCGAGATGTTTCAACCGTAGGAACTCTTTTCCTTCGGCTAGGAAAGGGTTTAGGGACCCCCAAGAGAAAAAGCCCTCAACCAATTTGGGGTTCCACCGAATGGTTTTGATAAAAATCAAAATTTTCACCTTTTTTACCTAGGTTTTTCATTTTTTCGAAAATTTTTTATTTTTCTTAATTTCTTGAAATTTCTTATTGTAATTGCCTGTGATTGGTTTGTTGAAGAGTGTGGGGGTGACGTAAGTCCTCCTCCCCATGTTTTTGGGTGAGTTCGAGGCTTTTTCCCAAATTACTGTCGTTATGCTGCCGAAATTTCGACAAAATCTAACATTTTTCTTCTTATTTTCTTTTGTTTTGCAGTTTAAATGGCTCCACGACGTGCTCTCGGGAAACGCCCTCATGGCTCGAGTTCGCGTGCTCCCCAGCCACCAGTTTCTCAGCTTGACGAGCACTGGTTTTGTTCTCTTGAGGCACAAGCTCGATTCTCGTGGTTCGACAATAAAAGCATAGAATCCGGGCGTCGTGTTAACTTGGAGCAGTTAGACCGGTTCGACGTGCGAGCGGCGTTTGACAGGCTTGGTTGGTTGCCCGTCATTTCATACACCGACACCACCCATCCTAACCTGGTTAAGCATTTCTTTGCTAACCTGGAGCTGCACGGAGATGTGAACGATCCCAACCAAGGTAGGGATTTACGCATCTCTAGCTATGTCCGGGGTGTTCCCATTTCCTTTAACACCCACCAGCTGGCCGACCTTCTAGGGGTTCCAAATGATGGAGACCTAGTGTATTGCCCTCCCAAAGCGAAGGGCTATCTGACTGAGGATCTGCGCCGAGAGATAGCAGATCAGATACTCAACCCTGGGGCTCCTATGAAGGCGGCTAGCCTGAGACCTATACCCCGGGTCTACAGTCGCATCATAACAACACAACATCATTCCCCAGAGCGGTCATTATAGTGAGTTATCCCAGCTCACTCAGTATATTACTTATTGCGTCTGCACTGGGGAGCGGGTCTCTCTCCCATACCTCATCATTAGGACCATGCATCAGGCGACCCTGGCCGATCAGGCCAGTAACCTTCCCTACGGTCGTCTCATTACCGCCTTGCTACGTCGTCTAGGCGTGAGCATGAGAGGCGAGGTGATCGTGGAGGATACTATGACGTCCGATATAGAATGGGACGCCATTCAGAGGATGCAAATGGTTGATCTACCAGTTAACGATGACGAGTTGGAGGCTCGCCCTCGCCCACTTGGGAGGGTAGCAGCCGCGGCGGCAGCAGCAGCAGCAGCCAATGCGGCCTATGCAGCCGAGCTCGAGTGGGATGATGACGAGGATAGGGCCGAGGGTGTACCGGTGCCAGCTCCACAGCCTACACCAGCAGCACCACCATCTACCTCTACCGCTGGACCATCTCAGCCTTCCTCTGACACCATGATGGGTATGATGATGGAGATCAGGGACACTCAGCGCGAGATGAGCCGTGACTTGGCGCAGTTGGCTCGCAGTCTCAGAGTCACACAGGATCAGGTGCACTGGCTCAGGGTTGCTTACCAGCGAGACTATGATATAGCAGACCCTATTCCTCCCAGGCCCCCTACCCCATGATTGTCCCTTTTTATTTTCTTCTCTTTTGCATATGACTGTTTATATAACAGGGTAACTGTCCAGTTTGTGGACTGTACCCTGTAGCACTGTTTCGTTGGATACACATTTTCTTATTTAATGAAAAATTTATGTTTCACCTAACTAGTGTATGTGCACATGTTAAGTTTCATATTTAGAATAGTACATTATTCTCTTTCTTAATCAGTCTCAGGTATCAAACAATGCTTATGGTGTGTTTGTATTAAATTTTTTAATATTTCCTAACTCAGTTCATCGACTTAGTTAAGTGCAATATGGTTTGTTGGACAGAGCCCGAGAGCTCTGATACCAAGTTGTCACACCCCAATTCCGATCCAACCAGAATGGTGTGAGTAAACCGCTATTGAACCAACGGTTCACACCAGGATCTCGAATAGGCCGTATCCGTTCATACAAACCATTACACATAACCACAATCAGAATATAAATATACAGCGGAAGACTTTAAATAGAATGAACTGAGTACCTATTGATAATTTAAATAAATATTCAATTATCCAAATTCAAACACATAAAATAATATCCATACATCCATTTAATCCAACCGAAAATAAATAAAAGAAATAAATAAAATCCGATCAAAGGTACACGCAGAAAAGGCACTCGCATGAAGCGTCATGCTCGTCCTCTCCTGCTTGCACATCCAGAGCAGCAACACCTCCATACGCCGGAGTGTTCATGTAGTCATCAACAGTATAACCTGCATCAACATCTAAAAACAATGTGTACACAAAGGGTGAGCTCACAATACAGCTCAGTAAGACAATTAGACGGTTTCACAATATTATGCGTGAGTAACAATCAATTTTATGCTGTGGTCTGGTTTTAAGTTTGCAATGTGCTATAGAAACGTTTGGTGGCCCCCGCACCTCTATACACGAGTGTGTGGCACCTCATGGTTCACACCCCCATTGGCCCACATGCACCCATCATGGAATAGAGATAGAGCTAAGATACCCATGTACCTCCCCTGATACTCTACCCATACCAGTACCTAAGCCCCTACTGGCCAGGGCTCGCAAACTGGGCTCGCAACTAACCAATCCTATATGTCATCAATGTATGCTCTATCCCAGCACAGCCATCTACGGCATAGAGATAGAGCTAAGGCATTCCCACACCTCCCCTGATGCCCTATCCGCAACTAACTCACTAGGATAGAAACACAACGCAGGTAGACCCTATCCCAACATAACTCCCTACGGCATAGAGATAGAGCTAAAGCATCGTGGACAAGCCAGCGTCGACTCGGAAACCCCAATACCACATAACCATGGCCAGGCCAACATCAATATCGGAGACACCGTACCACGACCTTCCCCTGATACCCCACCCGTACCAAGCATGTTAAGACAGAATACTACAAAAGGTGCTAGTGTGAGGAGCGATCCTAGGCCCATGCCCCACTCTACACACATGCTTAACAATCACATTCTTATCCATGCATGCACAATAATAATAACTGAAAGTAAAGGATGGCATGTGAATATGCACAAACAACACATCATAGATATTCAAGTGATTAATAACAACTTACTGTCCATTAATTATTAGGTTTAGGTCAGATTCCCTTACCTGACGCTCATTCGATAACTTGCTCCACGTCGCAAGATCCAAACGATAAGTCACAAAGTCCAACAATATTATTAGGGTTTCATCAGAATAGTTTTTTAGGATTTCATGTTGGTCGGATACCAACAAAAGTCCAAAACCAGCCTTTCAGACCTGACCGGTCTCACCATACCGGTCGCAACACTGTGAACAGACTGTCAACCGGTATGGTCGATCGGTATGTCTCCGGAATACCATACACTTGGTTTTTCGACAACTGATGATTATTCTCCATGGATTTCCAAGGTTTCTCCTATCCATTCTAAGTTTAAACTTGGAGTTAGAGTTATCCCCAACTCATTCGAGTCTCATTTCGATGAATATCATCTCGAAACTCAAATCTAGGGTTTGACGGCAACTTAGGGTTTATTGGCCAATTTAGGGTTTTAGATCAATACCTACTTGCATGGTATTGATCCACCCACACAACTAACATAGGATAAGAAGAATAGTTAAAACACTTACCGTTGACTGGCGTAGCGTGAGATTCGTCGAACGGTAATGGCAGCACCTTCTTCTTCTTCCTAACTCCTTCTCCTTTCCCACCTCTTTCTCTTCTCTAGGGTTTGTGAGAGATAATGGAAAGGATTTGAGGAGGTTTATGGGTGTATTTATAGGCTAGAATTAGGGTTTAGTAACCCTATTAGGATTAGAAAACTTCTAGGATTCGAAATCAGGAAAGTGGGACCCTCAGAAGTCAATTTCTGGATCTCCACACTTAGCTGCACAGACTATACCGGTCGACCGGTACCAAGACCGGTACCAACGACCGGTCAACCTAAAATCAGGTTTAATTGATCGTCTTTGGTCCGATTTCGTACCTGATTGTCATCCGCTCGTCCTGTCTGGCCCGGTGATGATCGGAAGACCTGTCACGACACAAAACCAAGGTTTAGACCGGGTTTACGGAGTGCGGGTCTTACAGTAGAGCCCTAGCTCATTCAAAGATCAAGTCAATCTCAGCCTATAAGTGAATCAAATGCAGAGCCCTAGCTTATTCAGAAAATTAATCTCAAAATCTCAATCAAAAGAGCCTCAGTTCAATCAAAGAAAAGACAGCAAGTCCTTCATCCAAACAAATCAAAGCCAAGTCCAAGCTCGTGCAACCAGCCTTGTATTCACAGCCTAGCTTCATACAAGAAGAGGTTTATCAGCCTAAAAATGGATCAAGCCGGGTTCAAGCCCGCACATACCTTGCATCATGAGTTTTACCTCAGCAAGAAGAGGTTCTCAGCCTATAAATGAGCCTTGTATTGATAGCCTAACTTCGTAAAAAAAGAGATTTATCACACCTACAAATGGATCAAGTCGGGTTCAAGCCCACACGTACGTTGCATCATGAGTCCCACCTCAGCAAGAAGAGGTTCCCAGCCTACAAATGAGCCTTGTATTCATAGTTTAGCTCCATACAAGAAGAGGTTTATCAGCCTACAAATGAATCAAGCCGGGTTCAAGCCCACACGTACCTTGCATCATGAGTTCCACCTCAGCAAGAAGAGGCTCCCAGCCTACAAATGAGCCTTGTATTCACAGCCTAGCTTCATACAATAAGAGATTTATCAGCTTACAAATGGATCAAGCCGGGTTCAAGCCCACGAGTACCTTGCATCATGAGTTCCACCTCAGCAAGAAGAGGTTCCCAGCCTACAAATGAGCCTTGTATTCACAGCCTAGCTTCATACAAGAAGAACAATCACCAATTTTTCAAGAAGAGAAAATCTTCTTGCCAGTCGAACTACGTTATGGGCTTGATTTCTAGGACACCCTTAGAATACGTAGGCAGTTTAGGACAAATTACCCCAATAAGTAATCTCACTTATATCCCAAAAATGTGGTTATTTTATCTTCAGCCTTCTATTGGTAACAATCTCGACTAAAGAGGGGCATCTGTAAGCACCCCATTTTTGCCACCCTCAACATAAGTGAACCAATATGGCCCATTTTCGGCCTTTAAACCAAAGATTGGTGATTCTCTAATGAACCCCACAGTAGGGTCATAGGCTATTACCTACTTAGATGAATAAGTCGTGAAATTATCCTCGAAATGAGACCGGAATCATCAAATTCTGACGTCAAACAAGGAAGATATCTCAGTTTGAAAGTGCAAGGGCATTTACGTAATTATCGTATGATGCATGCATTATCATTCAAACTTTAAGACATCATATCTTGGTCATCTGAAATCGGAATCAGATGATTCAAAGGCTAATATTCCTTATTTTCAGTTCTCTTCAAAAGTGGACGTGGAAAATCCCAGATAGAAGTCACCAGTGGGCCCCATGCAAGCTTTCAGGCAAAATTATCGTTAGAAATTCAAAGCTTCATATCTTTGTCGTTCTACGTCGGATTCAGATGATTCCAAGGCCATTATTCTTCATTTGTGATGTTCTACAAAGTGGACGTAAAAAATCTCAGGTAGAAGTCTCCAAAGGGTCCCATGCAAAATTACACATGGAAATGGTCATTTAATCTTCGAAAATTCATATTTTGGTCACCCCATATCCAAATCAGGTAATTTCAGTTTCATTATGTTCCATTTTTAGTACTCTACAAAGTAGACGTAAAATATTTCCGGTAGAAGTCT
Organism: Protea cynaroides; assembly: GCA_028583415.1. Lineage (NCBI taxonomy): Eukaryota > Viridiplantae > Streptophyta > Magnoliopsida > Proteales > Proteaceae > Protea > Protea cynaroides. The sequence continues at coordinate 12,794 of JAMYWD010000298.1, read as the reverse complement.
CTGAAGGATCCCATGCAGAATGGTCAGCTAAATTATCGATAATTGGTCTGCTTAAACTTCAAAAATTCATAAGTTGGCCATTTTATTTCCAAATGAGGTGATTTAAGTTCTAATATTCCTCATTTTTAATGTTCTACAAAGTAAACGTAGAAACTTTAGAATAGATGCTATCGAAAAATTCCATATGGAAAGGTGATAAAAATAGACTATGAAATGTCAACCTTGGTCCAAACCAGCTTAATCCAGCTTAGTCTAACTTAGTCTGGCCCAGCTCAAATCAATCCAAACCAAGTTATGTCAGTCCATATGCATGCATTTCTTTTATATGTGTATAATGTATAATATATTATTGTATATAATATATATATATATATATATATATATATATATATATATATATACATATATATTATAGGAAAGAGAGGCCTTGGGAAAGAGAATGGGAGAAAGAAAAAAAAGGATCTCTTCCACGTTTTTTAGAAAGAAAACGTAAAAGACAGAGGGAGAAAGAAAAAAAAAGGAAGGAAAGAGGAAGGAAAGAAAAAAAGAAAAAAAAGAGAAGAAAAAGAAAAAACGTTTTCTTTCTAGAAAGTAGAAAGAAAACGTGAAAAGAGAGGGAGAAAGAAAAAAATGAAGGAAAGGAAGGAAGAAGAAAAGGAAAGAAGAAAGAAAGGATAGAGAGAAAGAATTTTCTTAAAGAAAGAAAGAGAAAAGGGATTTTCTAGAAGAAGAAAGAGAAAAAGGAAAGAAGGGAAGCAGAAAAAACGTGGGAAAAAGAGAGGAAGGAAAGAAAATAAATGGAAAGAAAGGATTTTCTAAAAGAAAAAGAAGAAAAAGAAGGAAGAGAAAAGAAGGAAAGAAGATGAGAGGATTTTCTAGAAGAAGAAAAGAGAAAAAAAATGTGGAAGAGAGAGGGAGAAGAGAAAAGGGAAGGAAGAGAAGAAAGGAAAGAAGAAAAAAGAAAAAAGATTTTCTAGAAAAAAAAAAGAAAAAGAAATAAGTATCTTCTAGAAGAGGAGAGAAAAAGCATAAATAGGCCAAGAGAAGAAAGAGGGGGCTTTCTTTTTCAGACCACAAGGAGAGGAGGACGTGAGTAAGAGGGAGAAACGTGAGAGAGGGAGAAAGAAAGAGAGAAGAAGAGAGAAGAAGAAAGAAAATAGAAGAAGAAAAGAGAGAAAGAGAAGAGAGAGAGAGAAGCAGAGAAAAGGAGCAGGAGGATTCGCATTCAAAGAGCTTGATACGATCTCCAGACATCCTACATCGATGGTTTTGCTCGATTCGAGCACAAGGTTAGTACCCTAAACAAATTTAGAGGTCGTTAGAATGCTCGAATGTCAATTTTGCTTAAAAAATGCTAATTTCCATGAAATCTGCATCAGGAATGCTCTATTACATGCTTATTAATGTTAGGATGCCTATGTCTAGCATTTTTCATGAATGATAATTTGTCTAAGATATTTAATGATGATGTTTTGAATGCTATATGATGATGTATGATGTTTTTTACAAGTTTCATAAAGTGGTTTTCTAATATGAAATTTCTAGATTTTAGATTCAAACTTAGAACGTACATCACATTTAGTTTTTTTTTTCAATTTTGAAGTCCAAATTTTTATGGGAGTCTCTCTGACATGTTAGAAGACTACCCTAAAAATTTTGTTCCATTTGAAATTGGAAAAATAAATCAAAAAATTCATTTTTGACATTGCTATTTTACTCGGATGTAATGCAATCCTCCATCAGAAAGTCTCTAGACAAGGGTCTTGTGGCCATAATCAGGAAATCATCTTCATGTAAACTTTTTATATATGAAAGGTATCTCAAAAATGGCACTAGTTTCATATTTTTTTAATTTTTTATTGAATTGATATCAATTTTTAAGTGCATAGTGCTCTGATTTTGAATCTGTCAGAATGTACTGATTTGCATGATTGAAAAGAATCATTTTTCACAAACAATATGCTGTTTTAACTTGTTTTTCTGGATGAGATTTTAGATCAGACAGTTATCTATATAGACATATGTCTGGATTTAATTTTCATTAAGTATATGATTTAATTTGGAATTTATGGTGCAACTGGTCAAAAATCTGGAACAAATTTGACCAGTGCACATGTCCGGTCTTAGGGCATATCTTTGACCTATTTTTGCTCTCTGTTGGGATTCAACTCCTACATATAAAATATAATATATTAAGTCATCTTTCTAGGAAAAAATATTAAGCTTCATTTGAGTTGCAGAAGACCTACTTATGGTCATTCTTGTGTAATGTAACAGAATCTGAATGCAGTTCATAGCTTTGTCCCTTATCTGAAACCTTGTGTCACAATTTTTATAGTTTTGAGTCATTAATCTTTCCAAATGTCTTCATAAAAATTACAATTTTCAAAGAACATTGAACATATTTTTCAATAATTTTTTACTTTTCAAAAAAAAAAGGTTTCATTGATGTTTATTCATTGTAACATGCAAATTGGTTGTTTGAGCAAATTCTGTCATATTTGAATAAATGGCTATATTTAGAGCATTCATCTGTTTCGTTTGGATTGTGCATACCATATTTTTCATATTCCATGTGTTGCTATATTTGGTAAAATAAATATATTTTTTTTACCATATTTAGCAAAATCTTAATAATTACCATTTTTAAGTCTTACTATGCTTAGAAAATAGCATATAAGATCTTACCTTTTTTGAAAAAAAATTCATGTCATATTTGCATTCTATGATTGGTACTTACCATATTGATATATAGATGCATCTTAGATCTTGCCATATTAGGTTTTGCCATGCTTAGATTAACATATTAGATATTATCATATTAAGTTCTTGCCTTATTTGCAATGCATGTCATATTAGGGAGATTTTCATAATCGTATTATATGTTGTGATAGTTACTATAAATATCATACATTTCATGCTTAGAATATTCTATTTTTGGCAATAATTTAATTTATGCAACACCCTAGTCGAACTGCCATATTTGTTCACCTAGCAAACATATTAGGTGTGGGGACGTGCATTTAGGCACCCACATTCTTGGGAAGGGCATAATGGGAATAATAAAAATCTTAAAAAAGAAAGAGAATGTTTTGCCAAACCTTCCAAAATTAGAACTTAGGATGAAAAAGGTAATTCAGGACGATTTTCACCTCTCAGTAAACCCTAAACCTAGAATAGGTTCTCAATCCTAAACCAAGAATAGGTTCTAAACCCTAAACCTATAACAAGTTTTCACATTCTAACCTAGAACAAGTTATCCATTCCGAACTACGCGGATTCTGATTCCTAGGGCAAACCCTAGGATACGTAGGCCATTTGGGAGAAACCCAAATTCGTATCCACACCTTAGTCCACTCGGACTATCCATAGATTCACTAGGGTATTTACCCACATTTTGACCCAAATAGGGTTATCCATCCACATTTTGACCCAAATATGGTTATCCACATTCAGACCCAGAAAGGGTTATCCATTCTTAGATCTACTAGGACTATCTATCAGTTCGTATGGACTATCCAAATCCTAACCCATAGGATTTCTCAGCCTTTCAAGCATAAACTTCAACTTGAACAATGAACTTAATCATGCACAAGCATAAATCACATCCATAAACTTTAATCACACCTGAACTACGATGGTGAACCTGATTTTCGAAATAATTCCATGATATGTAGGCAATCCGATGGATACAAATTCATTTCAATGATATCAAACCACTTGGCTTGGTTCGATTTAATAGATAGAGTCTAGCATAGGAAAGGTATAGGAGATCAATTTTGATCGGGCGGTTTGGGTGCCTAACCCCTTCCCATAATCGTAACCTGATGCTTACCCAATCTCTGATGGATTAGAAATCCAATCTAAGGGTCATGAGACAATCGAAGTTTTACCTTAGGGTGAGATTTCACATTTCTAAGGTTCTAGACCTTAATCTAGGTAGCGACTTCCAAGATTTCTATCTTTGTCCTCACACCAAGGTCTGGCCACTTGGGTTACCGAATTCAATGAAATTGAAATGGATATAATAATCTATTGTCCTTATTAGGGATGGTTAGCAAAAGTAGTTCATGGAGGAACAAACTAGTAAATTTCTTCTTAACTATGGTATCTATGTCTTAACAGGGATTTTCTACTCGTTTTTTTGAAATCGACGTGTTAACAATGAGAGGTTCGACACATCGAGTTTTTTTAATGGAGGGAGTATAGTGACCGTCTACTATGATGTGGAACAGGTGTATACATACCTCATGCTCCCAATGGGTGAGAGTTCAAGATGCTCATCGTGTAGATTCTAGCATGTTGACTAATCGAGGACAAAAAGGGGCAGAATTTCGACGTCTCGAACATGGATGTCATGGTTAAGCATATTTTACCAGGTCGGTTCAGGGATGAATCAAAAATAACAATCATTGGGCTACAATCTGGGTTAGGACAGAAAAGGCCACCTTGACAAGGACGGGGTAATCTATCACCGAATGTACGATGAATAATGGGCCCCCAATCCCTTTATATACTATGTTGCAAGAATCAAGTAATGTAGAGTAGCATAACGCATTCCTAGGCGGACCCAAGAAACGTTCGTTAGAGGCTGCTTGTCGGTCGTGATCTCACAAAGTATAGGCCAAGGTTGTGTGTTTAGCGGACTACCCCATATGCATGGGACCCGGTTCGGCTACTCGCACGAATGTGTGACTGAACCCATTCCCCCCAAAATAATATTATACAAGCATAAATATAGTATCCTAAGAGCTAGCATCCAATTCACATAAAAAAAGTTTTCATTTAGGAGTCTGGCATTTATATCCCCAGTGGAGTTGCCACTGTGAGGACAAAGATGATTTGGATTTGGGAAGTCACCACCTAGATTAAGGTCTAGGACCTTAAAAATGTGAAATCTCACCCAAGGTAAGACTTCGATTGACTCATGACCCTTAGATTGGATTTCTGGTCCATCAGAGATTGGGTAAGCGTCAGGTTACGGTTATGGGAAGGGATTAGGCACCCATACCGCCCGATCGAAATCAGTCTTCTATGCCTTTCCTATGCTAGACTTTATCTATTAAACCCAACCAAACCAAGTGGTTTGATATCATTGAACCGAATCTGTATCAATTAGATTGCCTACGTATCATGGAATTATTTCAAAAATCAGGTTCACCATCATAGTTCAGGTGTGATTAAAGTTTACGGCTGTGATTTATGCTTTTGTATGATTAAGTTCATTATTCAAATTGAAGTTTACACTTGAAAGGATGAGAAACCCTATGGGTTAGGACTGGATAGTCCATACGAACTGATAGATAATCCTAGTGGATCTAAGAATGGATAACCCTTTCTGGGTCTGAATGTGGATAATCCTATTTGGGTTGGAATATGGATAACCCAATTTGGGTCAAAATGTGGATAACTCTTTATGGGTCAAAATATCGATGAATATCATAGTAGATTTATGGATAGTCCGAGTGGACAATGGTGTGGATCTGAATTTGGATTCTCCCAAATAGCCTACGTATCCTAGGTTTTGTCCTAGGAATCAGAATCCGCATAGTTCGAAAATGATGGAATAACCTGTTCTAGGTTAAGGATTTAGAACTTATTCTAGGTTTAGGATTTAAAACCTATTCTAGGTTTAGGATATGCTGAGGGGCAAAAATCGTTCTGAACTACCCTTTCATCCTAAGCTCTACTTTTGGAAGGTTTAGCAAAGCATTCTATTTCTTTGTTAAGATTTTTATTACTTCCCATTATACCCTTCCCAAGAATGTGGGTGCCTAAATGCACATCCCCACGCCTAAATTGTCTTCTAGAAGTGTGCATACATGGCAATTCAACTAGGATGTTGCAAAAAATGAAGTTATTGCCATAAATGAAATATTCTATCTAAGCATGGCATGTTTATGGTAACTAACACAATATATAGCAAGATTATGAAAATCTCCCTAACATGGCATATGATACCATAAAAATCTATTTAAACATGGTAAAACTTACTATGCTATATTCTAAGCATGGCAAGTCTAAAATGGCATGTCTAAATAGGGTATTTATCAAGATATTTCTAAATATGGCAAAAAATTCTCTTTATTCTATTAAATACAGCAACACATGGATATGGCAAACATGGTATGTGAGCAATCCAAACAAAGCATGTGAGTACTCTAAATGTGATCATTTATCCAAATATGGCACGTGGACACTCTAAATTTAGGAAGTATGCAATCAAACATGGTAGAATTCACCAAATCACTCAAGCAACCAATTGCATATTACAGTGAATGAGACATTGATGAAACCTTTCTAAAAATCTAAAATTATCAAAAACATATGCTCAAAAAGTTCTTTGAAAATATTTTAACTTTTATGAAGACATTTGAAATAAATAATGACTCAAAAATGTCAAAATTGTCACGCAAAGTTTCATGTATTGCACAAACTAGGAACTGATTTCAAATTCTATCATATTACACCAAAATGACCATAAGTAGGTCTTTGATAACTCAAATTAAGCCTTATTTTTTTTTTCACAAAAATATGACTTGACATGCTACATTTCATCTGAAGGGATCGAATCCCAACAGAGAGCATATATGGGTCAAAAATATTACACAATTCAATGCACATGCATGGTGATAGATTTTGTCATCCTATACCATAATGGGCATATGGAGACCTAAATATATCATAATTAACCTCAAAACATACCCTTAGAAAGAAGATTTAGAAAGCTAACTTTTTTCTCAAGGAATCTAATCCCAATAGGGGACGAAACTAGGTCAAATGAATGTCACAAGACCAGATATGTGCACTGGTCAAGTCTGTTCCAGATTTTTGACCAGTTGCACCATAAATTCCGTATAAAATCACGTACTTATTGAAAATTAAATCAAAACATATGTCCATGTAGATAATTGACAGATCTAAAATTTCATAAAAAAAAAACAAGTGCAAACAGAATATTCTCATTGTGAAAAAGAAACTTTTCAGTCATGCCAATCAGTATATCCTAATAGATTCAAAAAACAGAGCATTATGCACTTCAAAAATCAATATCAATTCAATGAAAAATTAAAAAAAATCTGAAACTAGTGCCACTTTTTAGAAGACTTCCTTATCTAAAAATTTTTTATGAACCACTTTTTAGAAGACTTCCTTATCTAAAAATTTTTTATGAAGTTGTTTTTCTGATTATGGTCATAAGATCATCTTCTAGAGACTTTCTGATAGGGGATTGCATTATACCCAAGTAGGGCAGCAATGCCAAAAGAGAATTTGTTGGATGAACATTCCCAATTTCAAATGGAACGAAATTTCTAGGGGATTCTTCTGACATATCAAAGAGAATCCCATAAAAATTTGAGCTTAAAAATATAAACGAAACCACATGAAATACACGTCTCAAATTTTGATTCTAAATCTAAAAATTTCAGATCAGAAATCTATTTTGTAGAATTTATCAAAAACATCAAAAATCATCATATAGCACTCAAATATTTATCATCGAACAATTTAAACAAATTATCATACATAAAAAATATTAGACATGAGCATCCTATCATCAAAATGCATGCAGTAGGGTATTCCTGATCGAGATTTAATGAAAATGTGCCTCTTCAAGCAAAATTAACATTCAAACCTTCTAAAAAATTACTAAATTTGTTTTAGGGTACCAACCTTGTGCTCAAAAGGATCGAAACCTTTGATGTAGGATTTTTTGGAGATCATATCAAGATTTCTGAAAGTGAATCCTCCTCTTCCTCTTCTCTGCTCCTTTCTTCTCTTACTCTCTGCCTTCTTCTTCTTCCTCATCTTCTTCTTCTTTTCCTTTTCTTTCTTCTTCTCACGGCTCTCTCTCCTTTCTCTCCTTTTTTTTCTTTTTTTTCTCTCCCTTTTCTCTTCTCTTCCTATTGAAAAAAAAACCCTTCCTCACGTTTTCTCTCTTTCTCCCTTTCCTTTTTTTCTTTCTTTTCCTTCTTATTGAAAAAAAATCCTTCCTCACGTTTTCTCTCTTTCTCCCTTTCCTTTTCTTCTTTTTTTTCCTTTTTTTCTTCCTTCCTCTTCCTCTCTTTCCTTCTTCTGGAGAATCCTCTCCTTTCCTCACGTTTTCTCTCTTTCTCCCTTTCCTTTTCTTTTTTTTTTTCCTTTTTTTCTTTCTTCCTCTTCCTCTCTTTTCTTTTTCTTTCCTTCTTCTGGAGAATCCTCTCCTTTCCTCACGTTTTTTCCTCTCTTTCTCTCTTTCCTTTCTTTTCTTCTTCTTTCCTTCTTCTCCTTCTTCTCGGCTTCTCTTCCTTTCTTTCCTTTTTCTTTTCTCTTCTCTCTCTCTCTCTCGGCTTTCTTCCTTTCTTTCCTTTTTCTTTTCTCTTCTCTCTCTCTCTTTCAGCTTCTTCCTTTCTTTCCTTTTTTTCTTCTTTTTTCTTCTCTCTCTCTCGGCTTTCTTCCTTTCTTTCCTTTTCTCCTTCTTCACGGCTTCTTCTCCTTTTCTATATAATATATATAAATATATTAATATATATAATATAATATACCTATAAGACATATGTATATATTATATATAATAATATATTATACATTTAAAAATAAATAAATAAATAAATAAATATATATATATATATATATAAGAAATGCATGCATATGGGCCGACGTAACTTGGTCTAGACTGGTCTAAGCTGGGTCGGGCTGAGTTGGACTAAGTTGGGTTGAGCTAGGTTTGGACCAAAGTTGACTTCTTCTATCATTTCGTAGTCTATTTCTGCCGTCATTTCACATGAAATTTTTCGATAGCCTCTACTCCAAATTTTCTACGTTCACTTTGTAGAACACTAAAAATGAGGAATATTGGAACTTGAATCACCTCATTTGGAAATAAAATGGCCAAATTATGAATTTCTGAAGTTTAAGTAGGTCAATTTACGATAATTTGGCTAACCATTCTGCATGGGATCCTTCAGAGACTTCTGCTTGAAATCCTTTACGTCCACTTTGTAGAGTACTAAAAATGGAACATATTGAAACTGAAATCACTTGATTTGGATGTGGGGTGACCAAAATATGAATTTTCAAAGATTAAACGACCATTTCGACATGTAATTTTGCATGGGACCCTTCGAAGATTTATGTATCGAATTTTTCACATCCACTTTGTAGAACACCACAACTGAAGAATAATGGCCTTTGAATCATCTGAATCGGATGTAGAACGACAAAGATATTAAACATTGAAGTTCTATCGATAATTTTGCATGAAAGCTTGCATGGGGCCCACCAGTGACCTCTACCCAGGATTTTTCACCTCCACTTTAAAAAGGACTGAAAATATGGAATATTGGTACTTGAATCATATGATTCCGATATCGGATGATCAAGATATGATGATTTAAAGTTTAAATGATAATGCATGCATCATATAATAATTATGTAAATGCCATTGCACTTTTGAACTATGATACCTTCCTTGTTTGATATCAAAATTTGATGATTCCGGTCTCATTTTGGAGATAATTTCATGACCTATACATCCAAGTAGGTAATAGTCAATGACCCTGCTGTGGGGCTCATTAAAGAATCACAAACCTTTGGGTTAAAAGTCAAAAACTTGTCATGTGGATCACTTATGCTGGGGATAAAATGGGGTGCTTACAGATATGTGTGCTCATGCTCCAATACGCCATACTTACCATCATACATGGTACCACATATGCATTATCATAAGAAAGACTATGCCCCAACGGAGATCCCCGATTTCCTCCCATGGATCACAGTGCCCCTGCTAGAGTATAGCAGAAACAACATGGCCCGTGCATTGTGCTCTGACACACCACACGTCCATCATACCAAAACAACACACTATATGCAATCATAGTCATTATAATGTAATGCATGCTCAAGTATAGGAAGTAATGGATGCTATGTTATAAACATAATTCAAGTATGTTATGACATAACTTAGACATGTTATGAATGCCCCCTCACTTGATAGCACTACAAGTGTTGTTATAATGCGAAGCCAAACAGAAGGCTTCCACTTGTCCAAATCCGTTTACCTATTTAAGTAGATAATGTTTCATTACTTGGTTGTATATCTTTTAACTAGCATGGACAAGCCTTATTCTTCTATGCACGGGTCCCAAGACAAGCCAAGAACCTAATAGTCAGTCCTCATTATCCTATCTAGGCATACTGGCCGACAGAGCAAAACTAGATGTCCCAACCAAGTGGTACACCCTTTGGAATCATCATCCGGTTGACACTTGAGTATTTTCTAAATACCCAAAATCGGTGGGTACAATCGGATGGTTAAACCTCTGGCAAACCATCCAACTATACACACTATTATAACAGTGGGCTTCCAGAAGTTTATCAGGAGGCTTTGCCAGGTGGTGTGTCATCCAACATTGCCTCTAGCTTACTATTAAGCCTCTCCAGAGGTCCAGTCAATAGGACCCAAAGGTAACTAGGAGATGGTCACCCGGAGGTTCATGCCTCTAGGAGGGTCCTCCGGTTAGGATCCTTCGATTGTACTTAAGTCAGTTCTGCCAAGGCATTTGCCTTGGCAGAGGCAGGGTTTTAGTCACCGGAGGCAAGGCCAAGACCAAGCCTCCGGTTCAAACCTTTGGTTCATGCCCAAAAACTAGGCACGAATCAAAATTGGTTTCCATTCTTTAGGGATTTGATTCCCCATTAAGGTGGTCTCCAAATTACTTGGTGGGAAACATATTTCCATCATTAATATGCTAAATGGGAGCCATTGATGGCCCCATTAAACTCCATTCATGAAGGGGAAACCATGACCTAGGTTTTCTAGGTTTGGTTGGTCTCCATTAATGGTGGACAACCACCATGGGTCTTGCATTTAATAACCATAGAAGAGAGAGGAAGACAATGGGCTTACTTCCAATGGTGATCCAAGCTAGTGTTTTGGAGCTTGAATACTTGAGCTCTACTTCCTTCTCCACTCTCCCACTCTCACTCCCAATATTGCCAAGAGGGAAATAAGAAGTTTAAGTCTTCCTTTTATAGAACTCGTAGAGAGAGAGAGAGTGTGTGTTACTAGGACTCAATTGGATGCTAATAACCGGGTGATGCATCATCCGACAAAGCATCCAATTAGGCCAAAATATGGACTTTTTGTCAACCAATTGACCCAACCAATTGACCCGGATGCTTTGGGATGTACAATGGGCCATCTTGGGCCCACCATGATAGTCAATTCCCTAGGTTTTGAATAGTGACTTACTTAGGACTCGGACGTCACCATCAGGTCCGTGCTGGGTGTTCTGTTTGTAGGTGTGTTAAGACCTGGCACAGGAGGAATTTGGGTTAGCAAGGGATTCCGGGTGCAGGTCTTACACTCTGAGTCTAGGACTAGCCAAAATGGCCACCTGAAACTGATTTAGGTTCTTATGATCCTTTCAACTTCTTCTTTTTTTTTTCTTTTAAATTTAAGGTTGTACACATTAGATTTCTACTAGTCAATATAATTTTTTTTCCTTACATGACCTAAGTGGGTCTACATTGACCTAGGCAACCCTAATTTTATTTTATTTATTTAGAATTCTATGAGTCTAGATTTTCATATGTTTCAGATTTAAGTTGTAGGATTACTGTTTTACATTCATTTTAAAGTTTATCATGACTGAAATATAGAATTTCTATCATTTACTTTTAGCAAGTATACTTCAAACATAGTGTGCTATCCTATGAAACTTCAATTAGAGAAGGAACTCGGGTTTCCAAGGTTGAAATTCCTATTCTACAAATTTCGCATACCTGGTTTGGAAATTCCAATGATGGGAATTGCCTTGGTCTCATTTACTTAACTGGTTACCAAAAATGAGAAGGGATTAACAAATGAACACATCATAGAGATGGTAAATTCAAACCTATTCTAGAATTAGGGTTTTCATATTTTTCTTTACCTTTTCAATTTCTTCTCCCTCTTGCGTAAACAACGAAGAGGAGTGAGTGAGAGAGAGAGAGAGAGAGAGAGAGAGAGAGAGAGAGAACTTACTGATTTCCTTCTTCCACCTCTTCTTCCTCTCTTCTCCTTCCCGATTTTGTCTTCTCCTTTTCTACCTCTCCTTTCTTCTAATGTAAAGAGTAGGGGCTATCTCCCCTCATATATATATATATATATATATATATATATATATATATATATATATATATATATATATATTAATTATACTTAACTTTAAGTAAAAAAGTCTAATTTAACCTTGCTTAGGTCTTTATTACTCTAGGTTTTAAGTTAATTAAATAAAATACATTGGTATCCCTTTAAATTAGGTATTGGTTATACATAAACCCTTCAATTTCTTTAATTATATACATAAGTCCTTGATTAGAAGTTGAGTTTTGTATGTTGTTGCATATTAAGAGTAATCGTTTTCCCCTCCCCTACTTCCTTCCCTTCCTTCTTCCCTTTGCTTCATCCCTTTTTACTCTTACTTCCTCTCTTTCTATCAACCTTTTTTCCCTACCATTGCTACTGCCATGTTGTAAACGAAAAAACAGTATCATCGATTGATTCATAGGTTCTGCCAGGCCTTCCGTTTGGCTTAATATTCTAGGGCTACCTTTTACATCCATTGGCAACATCAACCCTTGGAGATCAAGCCCATCAGTCCTACCCAGCGTAAGGAACAAAACCTGTGACTTACCTTTTCTCTCCCCTACTGCCAGAATCTATTTCAAACTTTTAAATCCTCTCCATTAACTATTGATTGCCGCAACTATAAGTTGGATTTCTGTAGGTCAAGGAGTTACTATCTTCATCCTGAGATTTTAGGCTAATT
>JAMYWD010000297.1:0-28000 GCA_028583415.1 Protea cynaroides | reverse complement strand
TTTGGTTTTATTGGAAGCATATTGCTTAGGAAGTGGAAGCTCATCCTCTCTGCACTAAAGGCGAAGAGATGCTTTAAAAAGAAAAGAGTTTGATATATGGTATCTGTGGTAGCCCAAAGAAGCACTACAGATGGAAGATATTGATGTGATGCGTAAATTTCCTGATATGTTTTCAGGAGACTTACCTAGGTTGTCACCTGATCATGTAACTGAGTTCGTTATCAACTTATTACCAGGGAGGAACCTGTGTCAAAGGCACCCTATAAAATAGCTCCTACACTGTTGAAGGAATTGAAGACTCAACTATAGGAGTTATTAAACAAAGGTTCTAATCGGCCAAGTATTTCATCACGGGGAGCACCAGTGCTATTCATGAGGAAAAAAAAAGACGGTAGTGTTCGGCTATGTATAGACTACCAGGAATTGAACAAGCTCACGATCAAGAATCAATACCCACTACCTCAGATCGAAGACTTGTTTAATCAGCTACAAGGTGCAAAGGTATTTTCTAAGATTGATCTTCGATTAAGATATCATCAACTAAAGAATTGGACAGCGACATTTCGAAGACAGCTTTTGAAACCAGGTACGGACATTATAAATTCCTGATCATGTCTTTTGGTTTGACCAATGCCCTTACATCTTTTATGGAGCAGATAAACCGGGTGTTTCATGACATGTTGGACACGTCGGTCATAGTTCTCGTAGACTATATATTGATTTATTCCAAAGACGAAGAAAGTCTTGTAATGGATTTTAGAGCAGCCTTACAACGGCTAAGAATAGAGAATTTTTGTGTCAAGTTCATTAAGTGTGAGTTCTGGTTAAACGAGATTGCATTCTCGAGATCACATAGTGTCATCAGAAGGGATAAAAGTGGATCCCAATAAGATAGAAGCAATCGTATGGTGAGAAACGCCTAAGAACATTGCAGAGATCAAAAGTTTTTGGGTTTAGCTGGTTATTACAGACGATTCATGGAGGATTACTCTAGGATCGCAATACTTCTTACCAAGCTAACTAAGAAGGGAGAGAAGTTTATTTGGACTGACAAGTATGAAGAATGTTTCCAGACTCTAAAAGCAAGGTTGATATCAGCTCCCATCTTCATCGTTTCGATACCTGGGGAACCTTTTACCCTGTACATCGATGCTTTCGAATTGGGTCTAAGATACAGGTTGATATAAGGAGAACAAGCGATTGCATATGCTTCAAGATAACTAAAGGAGCATCAAGAGAGTTACCTTACTCATGACTTGGAGTTAGCTGTAAGACCTGTATCATACTAACCGGTCTTACCACCTTGTATCAGGTCCCCCTATCATGGTCGGGCCAAGCGGACCAAGTGCGTGAAGAAACCACAAGGCTAGGTATGAAATTGAATCCAAAATTAGCTAATTAAGAGCGTGTGGTCGCATACCTAAACAAGTGTGGTTGACCACACCTCAGAATAAAGCAACCACAGAAGTCTGGGACGTGTGGTCACAGTTTTTCGCTGTGTGATCGATGGGTTCTACGACCGCACCTGTGACCACACGAAGTCAAACAGACTCCGTGATTAGGAAACCTTCCTAATCCGAAGGGGGTTCTTTCCTAATCTAAGTAGGACTCTATATGGATGGATTTTTTCTATATATAGGACATCCCTTAGCCTCTTTCATCCATTTAGAACTCAAACTGAAAGAGAGAGAAAGAGAAGAGGAGGAAGAGAAGGAGAATTGAAGAGGAAGACTAAAAGAAGGAAATTCAGAGAGAACTCTAAATCTTTAACAAGTATAAAGTATGAAATCATCCCCCACAGCTGTTGAATACCTAGTGTCACATCCCAATTCTGAACCAACCAGAATGGTGTGAGTGAACCGTCACTGAACCAATGGCTCACACCAGGATCTCAATAAGACCGTGTCCACTCATACAAATCATTGCACATAACCACAATCAGAATAATAATAAATACAGCGAAAGTCTTTAATAAAATGAACTGAGCATCTATTAATAGATTTAAATAAAATATTCGATTATTCAACTAACGAAAACTTAAATAATATCTTTACATCAACTTCATTCCAACTAAAAATAATTAAAATAAATAAAATCAAATCAATCCTAAAGGTACACGCAGAAAGGGCACTCGCATGAAGCGTCATGCTCGTCCTCTCCTATCTGCACGTCCAGAGCAGCAACACCTCCATACGCCGAAGCGTTCACGTAATCATCCACTGTGTAACCTACATCAACATCTAAAAATATATATATATATATACAAGGGTGAGCTCACAACTTAGCTCAGTAAGACAATCAGACGGTGTAACATTCATATGCATGAGTAACAATCATTTTATGCTATGGTTTGGTTTAAGTTTGCAATATGCTATAGAAAGGATTGGCGGCCACCACACCTCTATACACGAGTGTGTGGCATCGCCCAGTAGATCACACCGCTGCCGACCCACATGCACCCACCATGGAATAGAGATAGAGCTAAGGCATCCACACACCTCCCCTGATGCTCCACCCATACCAACACGTAAGCCCCTGTTGGCGAGGGCTTGCAAACTGGGCTCGCAACTAACCAATCCTATATGTCATCACAGTAGGTCTTATCCCAGCACAGCTCCCTACTGCATAGAGATAGAGCTAGAGTCTGGTGGCCAGGCCAGAGACCACAGTGCCACGTCCTCCCCCTAATGCCCTACCCGCACCAAGCATACTAAGACAGAACAATACACAAGGTAGACCCTATCCCAACATAACTCCCTATGGCATAGAGATAGAGCTAGAGTCTGGTGGCCAGGCCGGAGACCAAGTACCATGTCCTCCCCCTGATGCCCTACCCGCACCAAGCATGCTAAGATAGAATACTACGAAAAGGTGTTAGTGTGAGAAATGATCCCAGACCCCAGGCCATTCCCATTCCACACATCAACGAAAACAATCACATGCCTAACAATCACAGCCTAGCATAGCGAGTATGCATGAACAATAATAATAACTGAAAGTAAAGGATGACATGGGAGTATGCACAAACATCAATCCACAGAGTCATAGTTATGAACAACGATTTACTATCCATTAGATTATTAGGGTTTAGGTTCGATTCCCTTACCTGACGCTTGTTTGATAGCTTGCTCCACGTTGCAAGATCCAAACGTGATATCACAAAGTCCTATACAATATTAGGGTTTAATTAGAATAGGTTTACGTTGGTTGGAAAACCAACAATGGCAAAAAGACATCTCACAGGGGTGACCGGTCACATACCGGTCGCAGCTCTGTGGGGAAAACCTGCGACCAGAATGGTCAGCCGGTGCCCCACAGACCAGCTCCCGGGAGGTACCGGTATAGTCGACCGGTATGTCTCCGGAAGACTATACACTTGGTTTCTCGACTGCCATCGGTCATCCCCTATTGATTCTATGGTTTCTCCTACACAATCTAGGTCTGAGCATTAAGTTAGAGTTGTTTCCAACTCCATTCAAGTCCTAGTTTTGATGGTATTCATCCTAGAACTCGAATCTAGGGTTTATCGATTAAATTAGGGTTTGACGGCAAAGTAGCGTTTAGATCAATACCCGCTTTGCATGGTATTGATCAAAGCAACCTAACCATCCTAGAGTTCATAGAGTAGAGGAAGGTTCAGGCACTTACCGTCGATTTGCATAAGGTGTTCTTCGTCGAACGGTAATGGTGGCCCTTCCTTCTTCTTCTTAGCTCCTTCTCCTTCTTCAATCTCCTTCTCCTCTCTAGGGTTTGTGAGAGTCAATGGAATGGATTGTAGGAGGTTTAGAGGGGTTTAAATAGGCTACGATTTAGGTTTAGGAAGCCTCCTAGGATTAAGAAAGTCTTAGGGTTCGGACTTTGGAAAGTGGGACCTACAGAGATCCTGTTCCGGATCTTAGTAGTCTGCTGCGCAGACTATACCGGTCGACCGGTACCTGTGACCGGTACCATTGACCGGTATGAATAAAATCATACAAAAGATGGTCCGTTCTGTACCTGTCCGTCATCCGCTCATCCCGTCTAGTCCGGTGATGATGGAAAGACCTGTTACGACATGAAATCAAGGTTTAGATCGGGTTCATGGAGTGCGGGTCTTACAACTCCCCTACCCTTCAAAGAAATTTTGTCCCCGAAATTTGCATGTAGGTCTCACAACTCCCCCATACTTAAATAAAATTTCGGCCTTGAAATTTGAACGTACCTTGATCGTCGAAAAGGTTAGGGTATTCCTTTCTCATCGTGCTCTCCTCCTTCCAAGTAATTTCTTCGACATCTTGGCTTTTCCAATGCACTTTCACATAGTGGATATCCTTGCTTTGAAATTGTTGTACCTTTCGGCTTGTGAGCATCACAGGTACCACTTCAAATGTTAAGTCCTCTGTCAAGTCTGGTGGGTCTACTGTCAAGATGTGCGATGGATCCCTGACATACTTCTTCAATAAAGATACATGGAACATGTCATGAACGCTTGACATGGATGGTGGTAGGGCCAGTTGATATGCCACATTACCATGTCTGGTCAATATCTCGTATGGTCCCATGTACCTGGGGCATAGCTTCCCCTTCTTACCAAACCATTTCAGACCTCGCACAGGTGATATCTTCAAGAATACATTGTCACCTACTGCAAACTCCAGATCTCGACGTCGGTTATCCGCATAGTGCTACTGTTAAACTTGAGCTATCTTCACTCTTTCCTTGATCTGATCAATCACTTGACAAGTTTCTTCGACAAACTTCGGTCCTACAATTCTTCTTTCTCCCACCTCATTCCATAACAGAGGTGTACGACATTTCTTTCCATAGAGTGCCTCATATGGAGCCATCTGAATTATAGCCTGGTAGCTATTATTATAAGAGAACTCGATGAGCGATAGCTTCTCGTCCCAAGCTCCTTTGAAATCTAGGGTACAAGCTCGGAGCAAATCCTCTAAAATTTGAATAGTTCGTCCTGACTGCCCGTCCGTCTGAGGGTGAAAAGATGTACTAAACTTCAACTTGGTTCCCATAGCTTTCTATAATCCTTCCCAGAACTTTGATGTAAAATGGGGATATCTGTCAGATACTATACTCTTTGGGACGCCATGAAGAATGACTATATTATCTACATAAAGCTTGGCCTACTTCTCCATGGTATACTGATGTCTGACTGCAATGAATCTGTCACACCCCAATTCTAAACCAACCAGAATGGTGTGAGTGAACCGTCTTTGAACCAACGGTTCACACCAGGATCTCGAATAGACCGTGTCCACTCATACAAACCATTGCACAAAACCACAATCAGAATGTAAATAGTACAGCGGAAGTCTTTAAACAAATGAACTGAGAATCTATTGATAAATTTAAATAAAATATCCAATTATTCAAATTCAAACATAAAATATAATATCCTTACATCCACTTAAACCAACTGAAAATAACTGAAAATAAATAAAAGTCAAATCAAAGGTATACGCAGAAAGGGCACTCGCATGATGCGTCATGCTCGTCCTCTCCTGCCTGCACACCCAAAGCAGCAGCACCACCATACGCCAAAGCGTTCATATAGTCGTCCACCGTGTATCCTGCATCAACATCTAAAAACAATGTGTACACAAAGGGTGAGCTCATAACTTAGCTCAATAAGACAATCAGACAGTTTCACAATATTATGCATGAGTAACAAACATTTTATGTTGTGGTCTGGTTTAAGTTTACAATGTGCTATAGAAAGGTTTGGTGGCCCCCGCACCTCTATACACGAGTGTGTGGCACCGCATAGTAGATCACACCACCACCGGCCCACATGCACCCATCATGGAATAGAGATAGAGCTAAGGTATCCTCGTACCTCCCCTGATACCCTACCCATACCAGTACCTAAGCCCCTACTGGCCAGGGCTCGCAACTAACCAATCCGATATGTCATCAATGTAGGCTCTATCCCAGCATAGCCGTCTACGGCATAGAGATAGAGCTAGAGTGTGCAGGCCGGGCTGGAGACCACAATACCTCACCTCCCCCTGATATCCTATCCGCAACTAACATACTAGGATAGAACAATACGCAGGTAGACCCTATCCCAACATAACTCCCTACGGCATAGAGATAGAGCTAAAGCATCGTGGACAAGCCAGCGTCGGCTTCGGAGACCACAGTGCCACATAACCATGGCCAGGCCAACATCAACATCGGAGACCACCGTACCACGACCTTCCCCTGATGCCCCACCCGTACCAAGCATGTTAAAATAGAATACTATAAAAGTGCCAGTGTGAGGAATGATCTCAAGCCCCATGCCCCACTCCACAAACCAACGAAAACTATCACATGCCTAACAATCACATCCTCTTATGCATGAACAATAATAATAACTGAAAGTAAAGGATGGCATGTGAATATGCACAAACATCACATCATATATATTCAGGTTATTAACAACGATTTACTGTCCATTAATTATTAGGGTTTAGGTCAGATTCCCTTACCTGACGCTCGTTTGATAGCTTGCTCTACGTCGCAAGATCCAAACGTGCTATCACAAAGCCCTACATAATATTAGGGTTCAATTAGAATAGTTTCTTAGGGCATACGTTGGTCGAAAAACCAACGAGGTTACAAAAATACACTTATAGAGCTGACTGGTGGCATGTACCGGTCGTAGCTCTGTGAGAAAATCTGGCAACTGGTATGGTCAGCTGGTCCCCACAGACCAGCCCCCCGGAAGGTACCAGTGGCAACATACCGGTCGCACAGGGTGCAACCGGTATAGTCGACCGGTATGTCTCCGGAAGACCATACTTTGGGTTTTTCGACTGCCGTCGATCAATCTCCATGGATTTCCAAGGTTTCTCCTTATCCATTCTAAATCTGAGCTTTGAGTTAGAGTTATCTCCAACTCATTCAAGTCTAGTTTCGATGATAATCATCCTAGAACTCGAATCTAGGGTTTGACGGCAAATTAGGGTTTAATGGTCAATTAGGGTTTTAGATCAATACCTGTTTTGCATGGTATTGATCCAACCATACAACTATCCTAGAGTCATAGAGTAAGAAGTATGATTAAAACACTTACCGTCGACTGGCGTAAGGTGAGCGTCGTCGAACGGCAATGGCGGCACTTCCTTCTTCTTCCTAGCTCCTTCTCCTTCTTCAACCTCCTTCTCCTCTCTAGGGTTTGTGAGAGATAATGGAAAGGATTTGAGGAGGTTTAGAGGTATTTATATAGGCTAGGATTAGGGTTTAGTAACCCTAATAGGATTAGGAAGGTCCAGGTATTAGGGTTTAGGAAAGTGGGACCCGCAGTGATCAAATTCTGGATCTCCATAGTCAACTGCGCAAAGCTGACCGATCGACCGGTACCAAGACCGGTACCATCGACCGGTCAACATAAAATGACACTTATTTGACCGTCTTTGATCCGATTTCGTACCTGTTTGTCATCCGCTCGTCCCATCTGGTCCGGTGATGATCGAAAGACTGCTACGTCCTAAAATCGAGGTTTAGACCGGGTTTATGGAGTGCGGGTCTTACAACTCCCCCACCCTTAAAAGAAATTTCGTCCCCAAAATTTGCATGTAGGTCTCACAACTCCCCCACCCTTAAAAGAAATTTTGGCCTCGAAATTTGAACGTACCTTGATCGTCGAAAAGGTTAGGATATTCCTTCATCATCGCGCTCTCCTCCTCCCAAGTAATTTCTTCAACATTTTGGCTTTTCCAATGCACCTTCACATAATGGATATCTTTGGTTCGAAGTTGCTGTACCTTTCGACTTGAAAGCATCACAGGCACCACTTCAAATGTTAAGTCTTCAGTCAAGTCTGGGGGGTCTGCTGTCAAGATGTGCGATGGATCCCTGACATACTTCTTTAATAATGATACATGGAACACATCATGTACGCTTGACATAGATGGTGGTAGAGCCAATTGATATGCTACATTACCACGTCTGGTCAATATCTCGTACGGTCCCACATACCTGGGGCATAGCTTCTTCTTCTTACCAAACCTTTTCAGACCTCGAACCGGTGATATCTTCAAGAATACTTTGTCACCCACTGTAAACTCCAGATCTCGACGTCGATTATCCGCATAGTGCTTCTGTCGAACTTGAGTTGTCTTTACTCTCTCCTTGATTTGATCAATCACTCGACAAGTTTCTTCAACAAACTCTGGTCCTACAATTCTTCTTTCTCCCACCTCATTCCATAGCAGAGGTGTACGACACTTCTTCCCATAGAGTGTTTCATATGGAGCCATCTGGATTGTAGCCTGATAGCTGTTGTTATAAGTAAACTCGATAAGCGATAGCTTCTCGTCCCAAGTTCCCTTGAAATCTAATGCACAAGCTCGGAGCATATCTTCTAAAATTTGAATGGTCCTTTCTGACTGCCAGTCCGTCTGAGGGTGGAAAGCTGTACTAAACTTCAACTTGGTTCCCATAGCTTTCTGTAATCCTCCCCAGAACTTTGATGTAAAACGAGGGTCTCTGTCAGATACTATACTTTCTGGGACGCCATGAAGTCTGACTATATTATCAACATATAACTTGGTCTACTTGTCCATGGTATACTGAGGTCTGACCGCAATGAATCGAGCTGTCTTGGTGAGTCGATCGACTATTACCCAAACTGCATCCACTGACCTTGGTGTCAAAGGTAGGCCAGTGACGAAATCCATAGTAATGCAATCCCACTTCCATGCAGGCTCCGGGAGTGGTTGCAGCAAACCTGCGGGTCTCTGCCTTTCTGGTTTAACTTATTGACAATTCAGACATTGGAATACGAAACGAGCTATATCTGCTTTCATACCCCTCCACCAATATAGTCTTCTTAAATCATGGTACATTTTGGTACTTCCTGGATGTACCGAATATAGAGTGTAATGAGCTTCAGTCATAACTCAATCTCTGATATTGTAATCTTCACTCTCAGATATACATAACCATCCACGATACCTGAGTACCTTGTCTAAATCCAAGGTAAAGTCAGGATTGCTCGTACCCTTCTCTAGGTCTTCTTGTACTGTCTTGAAATGTGGATCCTGTAGGACTGCTACCTTGACTTAATCAACTAGATCCAGTGAGATCTTCAAAGCTGCGAACATCATGGTTAACTTATGAATTAAGCCTTGCTCGATTGGATCTTTTTCAGTCTCTATTATATACTCTTCATCGCCTTCAATTGAACTTGAGGCTGCAGCACATAATGCGGCATTTGTATTTGGTCATGCCTCAGGTTTCAATGCCCACTTTCTGCTTAAGGCGTCAGCCACAACATTTGCTTTACCCGGATGGTACTGGATGTCACAGTCATAATCTTTTAATAACTCCAGCCATCTCCTCTGTCTCATATTCAGATCCTTCTGAGTGAAAAGATAAGTTAAGCTCTTGTGATCTGACTTAATCTGAAACTTTTCACCGTACAAGTAGTGTCTCCAGGTCTTGATTGCGTGTATAACCGCTGCTAGCTCCAAATCATGCGTAGGATAGTTCTTCTCATGCTCTTTTAACTATCTTGATGCGTAAGTAATCACCTGTTCTCCTTGCATCAATACACACCTGATACCCAACCCTGAAGCATCCGTATATAAGGTAAATGGTACGCTTGGTTCTGGGATGGTCAAGATAGCAGAGACTAGTCTTGACTTCAAAGTCTGAAAGCACCTCTCGCACTCATCTGTCCATATGAATTTTTCCCCCTTCTTGGTTAATCTGGTGAGTGGAACAGCGATCCTGGAGTAATCCTCCACGAATCTTCTATAATAACCAGCCAACCCAAGGAAACTACGAATCTCCGTAACAGATTTTGGTGCTTCCCATCCTACTATAGCAGCTATCTTACTTGAATCAACCTTGATACCGTCTTCAGATACTACATGGCCCAAGAAAGCCACTTCCTTCAGCCAAAACTCACACTTCTTAAACTTGGCATAAAGCTTCTCTTTTTCAGCCGTTGTAGGGCTGCTCTCAAGTGTGTTGCATGAGTCTCTCTGTCCTTTGAGTAGACCAATATATCGTCAATGAATACGATGACCGAAGTGTCCAACATATCATGAAACACTCGATTCATCAGTTCCATGAACGACGCTGGTGCATTAGTCAACCCGAACGACATAACTAGAAACTCATAATGCCCATATCTTGTTCTGAAAGCAGTCTTCGGAATATCTCCGGCCTTGATCTTCAGTTGGTGATACCCTAATCGGAGATCAATCTTCGAGAAAACCTTTGCACCCTGCAATTGATCGAACAGATCATCTATTCTAGGTAAAGGATACCGATTCTTGATCGTTAATTTGTTCAGCTCACGGTAGTCGATACATAGCCGTACACTTCCGTCCTTCTTCTTGACAAATAATACAGGTGCTCCCCAAGGCGATATGCTAGGTCGTATGAAAGCCTAATCTAACAATTCTTGTAGTTGGGTCTTCAACTCCTTTAATTCGGTAGGGGCCATCCTGTACGGTGCTTTAGACACCAGCGCCGAACCTGGCATAAGGTCTATCACAAATTTTATAACCCTGTCTGATGGTAAACCTGGGAGATCCTCTGGAAATACATCTGGAAATTCTCGCACCACGTCTAGATCTTCCATCTTTGGCACCTTAGCAGTGATGTTGACTACAGACACTAAATACCCCACTCCACCCTTCTCTAAGCATCTCTTAGCTTTTAGGGCAGAGAGGATCAACTTCTGCTTCCTAGGTAACTTGGTCCCAGTGAAGCTATACTCCTTTCCCTTTTTGTCTGTAAGCACAAGCTTCCTTTCACCACATAATAGGCTAGCTGAATGATGGCCTAGCCAATCCATTCCCAAAATGACATCAAAGTCTGCCATCTCGAGTTTTACCAGATTTGCTTTTAAGTCTCGGCCCTCAATACATATTGTACACGGCCCATAATATTCAGTCAAAGCCACCTCGACTCCTAGCGGAGAGCAAACTATCAAGCTTGGTTTGAAAAGGAAATTTAAATTGCAAATTTTTAAAATTTTTCATAAACTTTTCTGGCCTTTCTATAGCTGACCGGTCGCCACATACCGGTCGCAGCTCTGTAGAGGGTTGTGCGAACGGTATAGTCGATCGGTTATAATTTACATTCTGACCAAGACATAGCGGTTGCAGTACTCTAGGGGGTACCGATCGACCGGTATGGGCAAAACCGTCGACCGGTATGCCCAAAAACCCCTTAAAATCGTGAAAAAATGAGTTTTTCTCACTTTTCCTCTTCTTCTTTCTCTCCGGTGGCGATTTATTTCTGGCTCCTGTGTTGCTACCGTCCGACCAGTGATCCTAGAAGTCATTTTCTTCCGATCAAGACTCAGCACCTCGTCTCCAGGTAAGCCTCTTCCCTCTCTATCAAATTTTTACAAAATTTTCATCTCGTCTTTACCTAAAATTTTAGGTTTTTCTTTGATTGGAAGATTCTAACCGTAGGAACTTCTTTCCTTCGGCTTAGAAAGGGTTTAGAGACCCCCAAGAGCAAAAGCCCTCAACCAATTTGGACTTCCACAGAATGGTTTTAGTAAAAATCAAAATTTTCTAGTTTTTAACCTAGGTTTTTCAAAAATTTCGAAAATTTCTTGAATTTTTCCAATTTCTTAAATTTCTTGTTGAAATTGCATGGAATTGGTTTGCTTGAAGTGTGCGGGGGTTACGTAAGTCCTCCTCCCCAAGTTTTGGGTGAGTTTGAGGCTTTTTCCCAATTTACTGTCGTTATGCTGTCGAATTTTTGAAAATTCTTAACGCTTTTCTTCTTATTTCTTTATGTTTTGCAGTTTAAATGGCTCTAGGACGCGGTCTTGGCAAGCGTTCCTATGGCTTGGGCGTGCATGCTCCTCATCCACCCATTCCACAGCTCGATGAGCAGTGGTTCCCTTCTGAGGCGGCACAAGCCCGTTTCCCTTGGTTCGATAGCAAGAATATTGAATCTGGCTGGCGGGTTAACTTGGAACAGTTGCACAGGTTTGATGTGCAAGCGGCTTTCGACAGGCTTGGGTGGGTGGCTGTCATTACTTACACTGAGACCACTCGCCCCAACCTGGTCAAGCACTTCTACGCCAACCTGGAGCTTCATGGGGATGTCAATGATCCCAATCAGGGTAGGGACTTGCGCATCTCCAGCTTCGTCAAAGGCATCCATATCTCCTTCGATACTCATTAGCTGGCTGACCTGCTAGGGGTCCCCAATGATGGAGACCTAGTATACTACCCTCCAAAGGTGAAGGGCTATCTGAGCGAGGATCTACACCGAGAGATAGCGGAGCAGATACTCAATCCCGGGGCTCCTATGAAGGCTGCTAGCTTGAGACCTGCACCTCGGGTATACAGTCGCATCAGTCAGCACAACATCGTGCCCCAGAGTGGTCACTACAGTGAGTTATCCCAGCTCACCCAGTATATTACCTACTGCGTCTGCACAGGGGAGCGGGTCTCTCTCCCTTTCCTCATCATTCGGACTATGCATCAGGCGACTCTGGCCGATCAGGCCAGTAACCTCCCATATGGCCGTCTCATCACTACTCTTCTACGACGCCTACGAGTGAGCATGAGGGGCGAGGTGGCTGTTGAGGATACCATGACCTCCGACATCGACTGGGATGTCATTCTTAGGATGCAGATGGATATTCTGCCTGTTAGTGATGATGAGATGGAGGATCGCCCTAGCCCACTCAGGAGGGTAGCAGCCGCAGCAACAGCAGCCAATGTGGCACATGCAGCAGAGGCTGAGAGTGATAATGGGGATGACAATAATTGGGCGGAGGATGCACCAGTGCCAGCTCCTCAGCCTATACCTGCAGCACCATAGCCTACATCTACAGCTGGACCGTCTCACTCCCCTTCGGACCCAGTGTTGAGCATGTTTATGGAGATCAGGGACACCCAGAGAGGCATCCTAGAGTCTCAGCGAGAGATGGGTCAGGAGTTGGGACGTCTTGCTCGTAGCCTACGGGTCACGCAGGACCAGGTGCACTGGCTTAGGGTTGCTTACAAGCGAGATTATGACATAGCGGACCCTATTCCTCCTAGGCCTCCTACCCCATGATTGTCCCTTTATATTCTCTCTTTTCTTACTTGATATGTTTATATATCAGGGTAACTGTTCAGCTTGTGGACTGTACCCTGTAGCACTATTACATTCGATGTTATGTTTTCTGTTTAATGACAGTTTTATGGTTTTCCTAACTAGTGCATGAGCATCATTAAATTCCATATTTAACATAGTATATTATGCTCTTTCTTAATCAGTCTCAGGTATCAAATAATGCTTAGGGTGTGTTTGTATTAAGATTTTTAAATTTTCCTAACTCAGTTCATCGACTTTGTTAAGTGCAATATGGTCTATTGGACAGAGCCCGAGGGCTCTAATACCAAGTTGTCACACCCCAATCCTGAACTAACCAGAATGGTGTGAGTGAGCTGTCTTTGAACCAACGGTTCACACCAGGATCTCGAATAGACCGTGTCCACTCATACAAACCAATGCACAAAACCACAATCAGAATGTAAATAATACAGCGAAAGTCTTTAAATAAATGAACTGAGAATCTATTGATAAATTTAAATAAAATATCTAATTATTCAAATTCAAACATAAAATATAATATCCTTACATCCACTTAAACCAACTGAAAATAACTGAAAATAAATAAAAGTCAAATCAAAGGTACACGCAGAAAGGGCACTCGCATGAAGCGTCATGCTCGTCCTCTCTTGCCTGCACACCCAAAGCAACAGCACCACCATACGCCGGAGCGTTCATATAGTCGTCCACTGTGTATCCTGCATCAACATCTAAAAATAATGTGTACACAAAGGGTGAGCTCACAACTTAGCTCAGTAAGACAATTAAACAGTTTCACAATATTATGAATGAGTAACAAACGTTTTATGTTGTGGTCTGGTTTAAGTTTGCAATGTGCTATAGAAAGGTTTGGTGGCCCCCGCACCTCTATACATGAGTGTGTGGCACCGCATAGTAGATGAAACCACTACCGGTCCACATGCACCCATCATGGAATAGAGATAGAGCTAAGGTATCCCCGTACCTCCCTTGATACCCTACCCATACCAGTACCTAAGCCCCTACTGGCCAGGGCTCGCAACTAACAAATCCTATATGTCATCAATGTAGGTTCTATCTCAGCACAGCCGTCTATGGCATAGAGATAGAGCTAGAGCGTACAGGCCGGGCTGGAGACCACAATACCTCACCTCCCCCTGATACCCTATCCGTAACTAACACACTAGGATAGAATAATACGCAGGTAGACCCTATCCCAACATAACTCCCTACGGCATAGAGATAGAGCTAAAGCATCGTGGACAAGCCAGCGTCGGCATCGGAAACCACAGTGCCACATATCCATGGCCAGGCCAACATAAACATCGGAGACCACCGTACCACGACCTTCCCCTGATGCCCCACCCGTACCAAGCATGTTAAAATAGAATACTACAAAAGTTCCAGTGTGAGGAATGATCCTAGGCCCCATGCCCCACTCCACACACCAACGAAAATAATCACATGCCTAACAATCACATCCTCTTATGCATGAACAATAATAATAACTGAAAGTAAAGGATGGCATGTGAATATGCACAAACATCACATCATATAATATTCAGGTTATTAACAACCATTTACTGTCCATTAATTATTAGGGTTTAGGTCAGATTCCCTTACCTGACACTCGTTTGATAGCTTGCTCCATGTCGCAAGATCCAAACGTGCTATCACAAAGTCCTACATAATATTAGGGTTCAATTAGAATAGTTTCTTAGGGCATACGTTAGTCGGAAAACCAACGAGGTTACAAAAATACACTCACAGAGCTGACCGGTGGCATGTACCGATCGCAGCTCTGTGAGGAAATCTGGCGACTGGTATGGTCAGCCGGTCCCCACAGACCAGCCCCCCGGAAGGTACCAGTGGCAACATACCGGTCGCACAGGGTGCAACCGGTATAGTCGACCGGTATGTCTCCGGAAGACCATACTTTGGGTTTTTCAACTGCCATCGCTCAATCTCCATGGATTTCCAAGGTTTCTCCTTATCCATTCTAAATTTGAGCTTTGAGTTAGAGTTATCTCCAACTCATTCAAGTCTAATTTCAATGATAATCATCCTAGAACTCGAATCTAGGGTTTGACGGCAAATTAGGGTTTAATGGCCAATTAGGGTTTTAGATCAATACCTGCTTTGCATGGTATTGATCCAACCATACAACTATTCTAGAGTCATAGAGTAAGAAGTATGATTAAAACACTTAACGTCGACTGGCGTAAGGTGAGCGTCGTCGAACGACAATGGCGGCACTTCCTTCTTCTTCCTAGCTCCTTCTCCTTCTTCAACCTCCTTCTCCACTCTAGGGTTTGTGAGAGATAATGGAAAGGATTTGAGGAGGTTTAGAGGTGTTTATATAGGCTAGGATTAGGGTTTAGTAACCCTATTAGGATTAGGAAGGTCCAAGTATTTGGGTTTAGGAAAGTGGGACCTGCAGAGATCAAATTCTGGATCTCCGTAGTCAACTGCGCAAAGCTGACTGATCGACCGGTACCAAGACCGGTACCATCGACCGGTCAACATAAAATGATACTTATTTGACCGTCTTTGATCCGATTTCGTACCTGTTTGTCATCCGCTCGTCCCATCTGGTCCGGTGATGATCGAAAGACCTGCTACGACCTAAAATCGAGGTTTAGACCGGGTTTATGGAGTGCGGGTCTTACTGAATCGAGCTATCTTGGTAAGTCGATCGACTATAACCCAAACTGCATCCACCGACCTTGGTGTCAAGGGTAGGCCAGTGACGAAATCCATTGTGATACAATCCCACTTCCATGCAGGTTCTGATAATGGTTGTAGTAAACCTGCGGGTCTCTGCCTTTCTGCTTTAACTTGCTGGCAATTCAGACATTGGAATACGAAATGAGCTATATCTGCTTTCATACCCCTCCACCAATATAATCTTCTTAAATCATGGTACATTTTGGTGCTTCCTGGATGTACCGAGTATGGAGTGTAATGAGCTTCTGTCATAGCTCGATCTCTGATATTTAAGTTTTCACTCTCAGGTATACATAATCGTCCATGATACCTGAGTACCTTGTCTGAATCCAAGGTAAAGCCAGCATTGCTGTTACCCTTCTCTAGATCTTCTTTACAATCTTGAGGTGTGGATCCTGTAGGATTGCTACCTTGACCTCATCTATGAGATCCGATGAGATCTTCAAGGGTGCGAACATCAATGTGAACTTATAAATTAAGCCCTGTTTTACTGGATCTCTTGCAGTCTCTATTATATATGCTTCATTATTCTTTGTTGAGCTCGAGGCTGCAGCACACAATGCAGCATTTGTACTTGGTCCTGCCTCAGGTTTCAGTGTCCACTTTCTGCTTAAAGCATCAGCCACGACATTTGCCTTACCAGGATGGTACTGAATGTCACAATCATAATCTTTTAATAATTTCCGCCATCTCCTCTGTCTCATATTCAGGTCCTTCTAAGTGAAAAGATATGTTAAGCTCTTGTGATCTGACTTAATCTAAAACTTCTCACCGTAAAGGTAGTGTCTCCAAGTCTTGATTGCATGTATTACCGTTGCTAACTCCAAATCATGTGTAGGATAATTCTTCTCATGCTCTTTCAATTATCTTGATGCGTAGGCAATCACCTGTTCTCCTTGCATCAACACACATCCGAGACCCAACCCTGAGGCATCCGTATATAGAGTAAATGGTAAGCCTGGTGATGGGATGGTCAAGATAGGTGCAGAGACTAGTCTTGACTTCAAAGTCTGAAAGCATTTCTCGCACTCATCTGACCATATAAATTTCTCTCCCTTCTTGGTTAGTCTGGTAAGTGGAACGGCGATCCTTGAGTAGTCTTCCACGAATCTTCTATAGTAATTAGCCAATCCAAGGAAACTACGAATCTCTGCAACTGATTTTGGTGCTTCCCATCCTACTATAGCAGCTATCTTATTGGATCTACCTTGATACCATCTTCAGATACTACGTGGCCCAAGAAAGCCACCTCCTTCAGCCAAAATTCACACTTCTTGAACTTGGCATAAAGCTTCTCCCTTCTCAGCCGTTGTAGGGCTGCTCTCAAATGTGTTGCATGAGCCTCCCTGTCCTTTGAGTAAACCAATATTTCATCGATGAATACGATGACCGAAGTGTCTAACATGTCATGAAACACTCGGTTCATCAGTTCCTTGAACGACGCTAGAGCGTTAGTCAACCCGAACGACATTACCAGAAACTCATAATGCCCATACCTTGTCCTGAAAGCAGTCTTTGGAATATCTCCGGCCTTGATCTTCTATTGGTGATACCCTGATCTGAGATCAATCTTCGAGAAAACCTTTGCACCCTGTAACTGATCGAACAGATCATCGATCCTAGGCAAAGGATATCGATTCTTGATGGTTAACTTGTTGAGCTCTCAGTAGTCAATACATAGCCGTACTCTATCGTCCTTCTTCTTGACGAACAATACAGGTGCTCCCCATGGCGATATGCTTGGTTGTATGAAACCCTTATCCAGTAGTTCTTGTAATTGGGTCTTCAACTCCTTTAATTCGCTAGGGGCCATCCTGTACGGTGCTTTAGACAGCGGTGCCGACCCTAGCATCAGGTCTATCACGAACTCTATGGCCCTGTCTGGAGGAAGACCCGGGAGATCTTCTAGAAACACATCTGGAAACTCTCGCACCACATCTAGAACTTCCATCCTTGGCACCTCAGCAGTTATATCGACCACAGACACTAAATACCCCACTCCTCCCTTCTCTAAGCATCTCTTAGCTTTTAGGGCGGAGAGGATCAGCTTCTGCTTCCTAGGTAACTTGGTCCCAGTAAAGCTAAACTCCTTGTCCTTCTCATCTTTAAGCACAAGTTTCCTTTCACTACATAATAAGCTAGCTGAATGATGGCCTAGCCAATCCATTCCCAAGATGACGTCAAAGTCGGCCATCTCGAGTTGAACCAGATTTGCTTCTAGGTTTCGGCCCTCAATGCTCACTGTACACGGCCCATAATATTTAGTCAATGCCACTTCGACTCCCAACAAAGAGCGAACTATCAAGCTTGGGTTCAAACACTTGATAGGTAATTCCATTCGCTTTCCAAAAGAAATAAAAATGAAGGAGTGCGTGGCCCCAGAGTCAAAGAGTACTCTGGCAGGTATACCAGCTATATTTACAGTCCCTGAAATTTAGTTATCCCTTAGTTCTACATGCTCAAACATAACAATAGTAAAACAAATAGGAAGGGATAGAATCATACCAGTAACCACATCAGGTGATGCGGCTGCCTCTTCAGTGGTGACGGCAAACACCTTTCCTTGCTGTAGAGGTTGTTTCCTGGGTAGAGTGCAGGTCCTTGCAACATGACCCAGTTGCTGACAGTTGAACATTTAATGTTCGGGTTTTGTCCAGTGAACTGTGGCGGTGGTGGTGCAGTAGCGTTCCTTGCTGGTACTACAGTGGGCTGAGTCCTGAAAGATGGAATGATCTATTATTGCTGCTATCAGAAGTCTCAGTAGCCGGTCTCTTCAGTCTTCTATTCTGTGCAAAGAAGCTGTCCCTTTGACTTGACTCTATCACCCTCGCAACCTGTATGGCCTCATTATAGACCTTTTTCTCCAGACCCAAGATGTGCTCTCTAATGCTTCCACGCAGTCCCATGGTGAACCTACGGGTCTTTGTTTCTTCTTCTTGCATGCTTGCTGGTGCAAAGAAGAATAGCTCTTCATATCTCTGCTGGTAGGCATCAACCGTTGACTGAGATTGCTGCAGGTTTAGGAATTCCTTCTCCATCTGATCTCTAAAGCTCTTTGGAAAATATTTATCAAAGAAGGCTCCCTTGAACACTGCCCAATCAATCTGAGTGTGCTTTGTCTCCAAATACGTCCGTGTAGAATTCCACCAAGCGTTTGCATCCTCCTTTAGCATGAGTGTAGCAAACAACACCTTCTCATCCTCTGTACATGTCATCAGGTGAAAATTCTTCTCCATCTCAGCAACCCACTGTACAGGCCACAGTGGTTTCCCTGGCTTCCCTGTGAATGTAGGGGGTTTCATCTTCAAAAACCTATCTACTGCTCAGCATAGGTCATTCTGCCCCTGTGCATTCATTCCGTACCATGGTGGTGGATACGGGTAGGCTCCTTGATAGGCAGACGACGATGGAAATTGGTGTGGTGGTTGTAGATTCTGTCCTTAGCCCATTGGCCCAGAGCTACCATCCCTTGGCAGTGTGGTGTTATTTCCCCTATGTTCAGGTGTGCCTTCTGTAGGGATATATCCTGGTGGCCTGAACATCTTCAGCATCTCATCCAGGAACGTCTTCTGCTAGCTTCCATCTGATAAACTAAATTTGTGACAATCATCTCCGAGTTAGTGTGGGGAGGGCCTGGCAAGTTGGTCGGTGCCCTAGGGGTTTGCCCTTCTACACTTTCCAGGTTCTGATTTTGCTCTCCAACATATTCAGTTTCCACATTTTCCTCAACTTGGCGCACCCTGGAGTGGTGATGCTTTCGTGAGCCTCTACGACCGTTTTCACCTACCATCTCAGATTAGTCTGTTTGGATCTGAGACAAAGACATAACACATGAGGTACAGTCGAATAATCATAATAGTATTAGTCTTTAACAATTTCAAGGCGTATAATCGAAATGGAAACTTAAAATTTAAATTTTTAAAATTTTTCCAAAATTTTTCTAGGTTGTACATAGCTGACCGGTCGCAACATACCGGTCGCTACTCTGTAGAATATAGAGCAACCGGTATAGTCGACCGGTCAGAAATTTCCATTTGACCGAAACATACCGGTCGACTATACCATGGGGTACTGGTCGACCGGTATGGGCAAAAACCGTCGACCGGTATGCCCAATTTTCTCTTTAAAGTTGCGAAAAGTGAGATTTTTCTCACTTTTCTCTTCTTCTTTCTCTCCGGTGGCGATTTCTCTCTGGCACCTGAGTTGATACAGTCTGACCGGTGATCTTAGAAGTCATTTTCTTCCGATCAAGACTTAGAACATCGCCTCCAAGTAAGCTTCTTCCTTCCATACCAAATTTTTACATCGTTTCTCTATCGTTTAAAGCTTAAAAACTAGGGTTTTCTTTGATTGGAAGATTCTAACCGTAGGAACTCTTTTCCTTCGATTTAGAAAGGGTTTAGGGACCTCTAAGAGCAAAAGCCCTCAACTAATTTGAGGTTCCACCGAAAGGTTTTAGGAAAAATCAAATTTTTTCTAGTTTTGACCTAGGTTTTGACAAAATCGAATTTTTTTTCTTAAATTTTCTAAATTTCTTGTTGTTTTGTTAAATGTTTGGTTTCCATGAAGTGTGTGGGGGTTATGTAAGTCCTCCTCCCCAAGTTTTGGGTGAGTTTGAGGCTTTTTCTTAATTTTCTGTCGTTATGCTACCAAAATTTTGACAATTTTAACAATTTCTCCTTGTTTTTCCTTGTTTTGCAGCTCCAATGGCTCCACGCAGAGGTGCTGGTAAGCGCTCCTGTGGTCTAGGCATGCACCTTCCTCACCCACCTGTTCTACAGCTCGATGAGCGGTGGTTTCGTTCTGATGCGGCACAAGCCCGCTTCTCTTGGTTCGAAGGAAAAAATATCGAGTCAGGACGGTGTGCCAATTTAGAGCAGTTGCAGCGGTTCGATGTGGAAGCCGCTTTTGGCAGGCTTGGTTGGTTGCCGGTCATCACATACACGACGACTACCCGTCCCAACCTCGTCAAACACTTCTATGTCAATCTGAAAATAGATGGGGATGTCAACGACTTCAATCAATGTCGAGCGCTCGGCATAACCACCTACATCAAGGGTGTCCCCATCTCTTTCGACACTCACCAGCTTGCTGATCTCCTGGGGATACTCACCAGCTTGCTGATCTCCTGGGGATTCCTAATGATGGGGACTTGGTCTACTATGCCCCTAAGATGAAGGGCTTTCTCACTCAAAATCTGTGCTAGGAGATCTCAGAGCAACTACTCAACCCTGGGGCACCCATGAAGGCTGCTAGTTTGAGGCCCGCGCCTCGAGTTTATAGTCGCATCATCCAACACAACATTGTGCCCTAGAGCGGCCATTACAGTGAGTTGTCTCAGCTCACTCAGTACCTGACTTACTACATCAGCATTGGGGAGCGGGTTTGCCTTCCCTACATCATCATCAGGACCATGCATCAGGCTACTCTACTTGGTCAGGCCAGTAACCTTCCATATGGCCGACTTATCACCACTCTTCTGCAGCGACTATGAGTGAGCATGAGGGGTGAGATTGCTGTGGAGGATACTATGACCTCAGACATCGACTGGGATGCCATCCTGCGGATGCAGATGGATAACCTGCTGATCAGCGATGAGGACTTAGAGGCTCGTCCTCGCCCACTCAGGAGGGTAGCAGCCGCGGCAGCAGCAGCAGCAGCAACCAATGCTGCTCATGCAGCAGAGGCAGCGGGTGATGACGAAGGTAGTGATGATCATATGGAGGATGTTCCAGCACCAACAACACAGCCCACATATACAGCGGGACCATCTTAGCCTCCTCCCTACACCGTGATGGGTATGTTTACGGAGATCAGGGACGCTCAGCGTGAGATGTGCCGTGACTTGGGGCACTTGGCTCGCAACCTCAGAGTCACTCAGGATTAGGTGCACTGGCTTAGGGTCGCCTATGAGCGGGATTATGATATTGTCGACCCTATTCCTCCTAGGCCCCCTACCCCATGATAGTCTTCTTTTTTCTCCCTTCACAGTACAGTTTATATAACAGGGTAACTGTCCAGCTTGTGGACCGTACCTTGTAGCACTTTTAACTTATCACTCTTAGATGTTTTTAATAGCAATTTATGGTTTTGCCTATCTAGAGCATGTGTATTTAT
Organism: Protea cynaroides; assembly: GCA_028583415.1. Taxonomy (NCBI): domain Eukaryota; kingdom Viridiplantae; phylum Streptophyta; class Magnoliopsida; order Proteales; family Proteaceae; genus Protea; species Protea cynaroides. The sequence goes on along the minus strand of JAMYWD010000297.1, from coordinate 6,109 downwards.
TAATTCCGTATTTAGTATAGTATGTTAGCTTTTAAATTTTCCTATCTCAGTTCATCGACTTAGTTAAGTGCAATATGGTGTGTTGGATAGAGCCTGAGAGCTCTGATACCAAGTTGTCACACCCCAATTACGAACCAACCAGAATGGTGTGAGTGAACCGTCACTGAACCAACGACTCACACCAGGATCTCAATAAGACCGTGTCCACTCATACAAACCATTGCACATAACCACAATCAGAATAATAATAAATACAGTGGAAGTCTTTAATAAAATGAACTGAGCATCTATTGATAGATTTAAATAAAATATTCGATTATTCAACTAACCAAAACTTAAATAATATCTTTACATCAACTTCATTTCAACTAAAAATAATTAAAATAAATAAAATCAAATCAATCCTAAAGGTACACGCAGAAAGGGCACTCGCATGAAGCGTCATGGTCGTCCTCTCTTCCCTGCACATCCAGAGCAGCAACACCTCCATACGCCGAAGCATTCACGTAATCATCCATCGTGTAACCTGCATCAACATCTAAAAACATGTATATATACAAGGGTGAGCTCACAACTTAGCTCAGTAAGACAATCAGACAGTGTACATTCATATGCATGAGTAACAATCATTTTATGCTGTGGTCTGGTTTAAGTTTGTAATATGCTATAGAAAGGATTGGCGGCCACTGCACCTCTATACACGAGTGTGTGGCATCTCCTAGTAGATCACACCGCTGCCGACCCACATGCACCCACCATGGAATAGAGATAGAGCTAAGGCATCCACACACCTCCCCTGATGCTCTACCCATACCAACATGTAAGCCTCCGTTGGCGAGGGCTTGCAAACCGGGCTCGCAACTAACCAATCCTATATGTCATCACAGTAGGTCTTATCCCAGCACAACTGGCTACGGCATAGATATAGAGCTAGAGTCTGGTGGCCACGCCAGAGACCACAGTGCCACATCCTCCCCCTGATGCCCTACCCGCACCAAGCATACTAAGATAGAACAATACGCAAGGTAGACCCTATCCCAACATAACTCCCTATAGCATAGAGATAGAGCTAGAGTCTGGTGGCCAGGCCGGAGACCATAGTACCACGTCCTCCCCCTGATGCCCTACCCGCACCAAGCATGCTAAGATAGAATACTATGAAAAGGTGTTAGTGTGAGGAATGATCCCAGACCCTAGCCCATTCCCATTCCACACATCAACGAAAACAATCACATGCCTAACAATCACAGTCTAGCATAGCGAGTATGCATGAACAATAATAATAACTGAAAGTAAAGGATGACATGCGAGTATGCACAAACATCAATCCACAGAGTCATAGTTATTAACAACCATTTACTGTCCATTAGATTATTAGGGTTTAGGTCCGATTCCCTTACCTGACGCTCATTTGATAACTTACTCCACGTCGCATGATCCAAACGTGTTATCACAAAGTCCTATACAATATTAGGGTTTAATTAGAATAGGTTTATGTTGGTCAAAAAACCAACAATGGCAAAAACACATCTCACAGGGCTGACCGGTCACATATACCGGTCGCAGCTCTGTGGGGAAAACTTGCGACCGGTATGGTCAGCCGGTTCCCCACAGACCAGCTCCCGAGAGGTACCGGTCGCAACATACCGGTCGCATAGGGTGCAACCGGTATGTCTCCGGAAGACTATACACTTGGTTTCTCGACTGTCGTCGGTCATCCCCTATTGATTCTAGGGTTTCTCCTACACAATCTAGGTCTGAGCAAAGTTAGAGTTGTTTCCAAATCCATTCAAGCCAATTAGGTCTGAGCATTAAGTTAGAGTTGTTTCCAACTCCATTCAAGTCCTAGTTTTGATGGTATTCATCCTAGAACACGAATCTAGGGTTTATCGATTAAATTAGAGTTTGACGGCAAAGTAGCGTTTAGATCAATACCCGCTTTGCATGGTATTGATCCAAGCAACCTAACCATCCTAGAGTTCATAGAGTAGAGGAAGGTTCAGGCACTTACCATCGATTTGTGTAAGGTGTTCTTCGTCGAACGGTAATGGCGGCCCTCCCTTCTTCTTCCTAGCTCCTTCTCCTTCTTCAATCTCCTTCTCCTCTCTAGGGTTTGTGAGAGTCAATGGAAGGGATTCTAGGAGGTTTAGAGGGGTTTAAATAGGCTAGGATTTAGGTTTAGGAAGCCTCCTAGGATTAGGAAAGTCTTAGGATTTGGACTTTGGAAAGTGGGACCCACAAAGATCCTGTTCCAGATCTTAGTAGTCTGTTGCGCAGACTATACCGGTCAATCGGTACCAGCGACCGGTACCATCGACTGGTATGAATAAAATCATACAAAAGATGGTCCGTTCTGTACCTGTCTGTCATCCGCTCGTCCCGTCTGGTCCGGTGATGATCGAAAGACCAGTTACGACATGAAATCAAGGTTTAGATCGGGTTCATGGAGTGCGGGTCTTACACCTAGAATAGATCATGGAGGAGATAATGATTCAAAGTGAGACTTCAATCATCAAACCATGGACAAATTCTAAAAGATCCATGGAGGAAATCTATTAGGATGATGGATTGTGTAAATATGAATTTTAAGCCATAGAACAATCATAGGAAGGATCATGATGATAAGCCAAGGAATCAAAACATAAAGGAATTGAGTTGGGATTGAAAAGTTGACCATCACATGTGTGGTCGCATGATATGCGACCACACTAGACACACATAATCGACCACACACCCTCGGGAAGTTTCAGGGAGGGTGTGGTCACATGTGTGGTCGCAGGATATGCGACCACACGAGACCCACATAACCGACCACACACCCTCAGGAAAGTTCCAGGGAGGGTGTGGTCGCATGTATGGTCGCATGATATGCCACCACACATAGCTACCACACACCTTCGGGGAAAATTTAGGGAGGGTGTGGTCGCTTGTATGGTCGCATGATATGCTACCACACCTTGCGACCACATACCCTATGGTCGCAGAAAGTGAGACCACATGTGCAGCCGCACCTACGACTACTCAGCTTCTGGAAGTCTGAATTAATGAAAATAAATTTTAATTTAAAATCTATAAATTTGTTAGGTTTTCAAGTGGTCTAAAAGTGATTTCAAAGCTTGGACGAGGAATACCATCGACCAAAGGTGAGGGAACAAGACCTAAATTAATTGGCTAATAATAAACTGTTTTACTTATTGAGTCAAATGCGAAGAATGATTCCATGCTTGTATGTTTGTAATGTGCATTTCATATGTCATCTAATATTTATGTTATTACTGTTCATGCATATTTAATTCTATATATTTATAACATAATGATGATGATGATACTAGGAATAGACATGTAAATGTATGTGTGTCGTTAGTGTGCTTGATGCAAGTGGAGCATCCAGGGGAGGATGTGACATTGTAGTTCATCCTGGTCACCGGACTCTAGCTCTATCTCTACTCAAGTCTTGCCCACTAACATCGTCGTATCGCCATTACCTTAGTAGAACTATTACATTGTAGGGCATCAGCGGACGTGGTCTCGGACCGTGTAGTCTCTGACTCTGCTGGGGGGGCTTAGCTCTATCTCTATGGACGTATTGAGCGATGCTGGGGTGAGACCTTGGATACACTATTTGACATTAGGATTGGTTAGTTGCGAGTCCAGTTTGTAAGCCCTCGCCAATAGAGGCTTACGTGTTGGTATGGGTAGGGCATCAGGGAAAGTGTTATGCGGTGTTTGATCCGGGCATTTTAGCTCTATCTCTATTCCATGATGGGTGCATGTGGGATGGCAATGGTGTTTGATTCATTGGGCGACTTCACACACTCATGTATAGAGGTGCAGCGGTCACCAATCCTTTCTATTGCACATTGCAAACTTATAAACCAGACCAAAGATATGAATTGAATACATGCATATGTTTGTTGCATTGTTTTGTTTGCTCATTGAGCCATGATGTGTGCTCACCCTTTCAATGTCAATATTTTAGTTAATGATGCAGGTCGTACTGTGGAAGATTATATGAATGTACCAATGTACGAGCATGTTGCTGCTATGGATGTGGAAGCTATGGTGGAGTCGCATGATTCGTTGTGCAAGTACAACTCATGTGTTTTCGATTAGATTTAGTTGTTGTTTTATCGGAACATGTAATTGATTTATTTATTTTATTTTATGTCTTTAGTAATTTGGAGATAATTGGATTATTAATTATGTTATCACTGTTAGATACTCAGTTCATTAATATTAAAGGCTTTCGCTATTGTTTATTTACTCTGATTATGATTGTGGTTGTATCTGGTTTAATCAAATGGACACGGCCTATACGAGATCCTGGTTGAATCATTGGATCATAAATGGTTCATCACACCATTCTGGTTGGTTCAGAATTGAGGTGTGACAACTTGGTATCACAGCTCTCGGGCTCTGTCTATTAATCCTGTATACTTCCACAAGAGTTCGTGAATTGAGTTAGGATAAAAGTTAAAAGCTTTAATAAGAACACACCATAAGCACCTGTGTTGTATGAGACAATATCTAAGACAGAGAATAATGCACATATGAAAAGGAGAAATAAGTTTCATGTATACATCAAATGAGAATAAAAATAACATATATCGAAATCAGAGTAAGGTCCACAATCCGAAGAGTTACTCTATAGTATAAAGTAAAAAGAAATAAATGCATCATGGAGTTGGGGGTGCTAGGGGAAGAGGTGCCTCACGACCTCGATCATAATCCTCAGCATATACCCTCGTAAGCCAGGCTACCTGAGTCTGGGTCACCTAGAGACTAGCTGCCAGATCCACCACCCACTGATCAGTAGCACGTTGGGCCTCCCGAATCTCACGCAACAACCCCATCACGTCATCTGGTGGTGGGTGCGAAGGACCAGCTGAGTGGGAAGGAACTCGAGAAGGGCCAGCTCCAGTGGAATGCAGTGGTGATGGAGGAGGTACGGCGTCCAGGTCCATGAACATCCTATCATCATCCTCCTCAGCATCGCTCTCGTGGACCTCTGCTGCTGCCGCATCCTCGTCTGCTATCTCTACTCGAGTATAGGGTCGCACCATAGCGTTTCTCTCCTCGTCACTGACCTGAGCATCTCGCATCCTCATCCTGCAGATGGCCTCCCATTCAAGGTCAGTCAAAAAAGTGTCATCATGAATCCTTTCATCGACCAAGTCGACCTATAGGCGAGTGAGCAGAGTGGTGAAAACACCCATAGGGTAGGTTACCCACCAGTCCAGGATTCGTGGCACAGTGCATAGTCCTAATAATGATATAAGGAAGGCAAACAGGTTGCCTAGTATAGATGCAGTACAGGAGGTACTGGGTCAACTGTGAAACCTTCTCATAGTGTCCACTCTGAGGAATCAGGTTGTGCTGAATAATCTTGCAATATACTCGGAGTTTCGGCCGTAGGTTGATTGGCTTCATCTGTCAGTAATCATTCCTAAGAATCTGGCTGTCAATCTCTGCACGCATTCTTATTGATAGGAACTGGGGTTCCTTGGGTGCACAGTATACTAAGGGACCATCATTTGAGATACCCAGGAGATCAGTCAACTCATGGTAGTTAAAGGAGATCTCCACCCCTTTAACAAAACTAGTGATCCTATGTCCTCTGGGTCACCCTCCACCTGTAAATTATCGTAAAACTGTTTCACCAACTCAGGACAGGTGCAACCCTCATATAAGATCACAGGAAGCCAGCCCATATCACCGAATGCACCCTCCACATCAAATAGGGCTAAGTTGGCCAAGTTGACACAACGACCCCCTTCCACCTTCTTACGCTCATACCGGGCATACTGTGCCTCTGCTTCAATAGACCGGAAGCGACGGGGATCATGAACTCTAGGAATTTTAGTGCAAGCCATGTTATCTGCAAAGACATAAACCAACAAGCAATACATCAGATATAGTGAAAATTCAAAATGCCAATATTATGACAGCGTGATTTGGCCAAAAGCCTCACTTTTTACCTGACCAGTTGGACAGGAGGACTTACATAGGTCCCAAACCATCTTGCAAGGCTCATACAATCGAAAATTTAAACTAGGTAGGTCGAATTTGAAGAAATTTTGACAATTGGGAAAAACCCCAAAATTTAGGT
>JAMYWD010000293.1:0-25000 GCA_028583415.1 Protea cynaroides | reverse complement strand
CACTCATGTATAGAGGTGAGGGGGCCTCCAATCTTTTCTATAGCACATTGCAAACTTAAAAACCAGACCAAAGATATGAATTGAATGCATGCATATGTTTGCTGCATTGTTTTGTTTTCTCACTGAGCTCATGTTGGAGAGTTGACCCTCGTGCGCGTAATTCTTTTTAGTTTCTGATGTTGCAGGTATTACGGTTGAAGATTATATCGACACGCCAACATATGAACAGGTGGCGGCTATGGATGAGCAAGTTGTGGAGGACTATTATGATTTGTTAAGCGAGCGTTTCAACTATGGATGCGCTTAGTGTTTAACTTTTGTATTTGGATATTTTTAATATGTATTAAATTATATTTTGGTTACTTGGAGATAACTGTAATATTAAATATGTATCATGATTAGACCTCAGTTCATTATTAATAAGACTTTCGCTATTTACTTTATTATCTCTGATTAATGTGGAATGTGTTTTGGTTTAACATGGTAGGCGTAGCCTATATGAGATCTTGGTTGAACCGTTGGTTTGTTGACGGTTCATCACACCATTCTGGTTAGTCCAGAATTGAGGTGTGACAACTTGGTATCAGAGCTCTCAGGCCTTGCCCATCAAACCTGAATACATTCATGATTGTGTCTATGAACTGAGTTAGGATAAACTTAAAATCTTTAAAACAAACACACCATAAGCACCTGTGTTGGTTGAGATAGAACTTATAATGTACATATAAAAGGTGGAACCATATGTATACACAGACAAAAAAAGAAAATCTAAATGTATCCTGATAAACAAATAATATAGGGTACGATCTATAAGTCGGGCAGTTGTCTATGTATACAAAGGATATAGTACAGTAGCAAGAAGGGAGCAATTATAAAGCAGAAAATTAGAATACCGAGTTGGTACTCACAAGATGTGAAACTCGATGTATGACAGAAGAAGAAGAAAAATGGCTAGTAACGCCTAAATCCCTGTAGAGGAAAAGGGAAAGATCTTGGGCTAAATCCAACAGAGATAGGAGAACAATGGTCATACACCAAAAATGAGAGTAACTATAAAAGAAGATGAAGCTATACTCCTGGGTGACGTGGAGACTCTAAGTGAGATCTGCCACACACTGATCCATCGCCCGCTGAGCATTAAGAAGTGATTGTAAGCCGACCTCACCACTATCTAGGTTGATAACAAGTAATGAGAACTCATCTGAGTAAATTCCAAATAATGATAATCAGACTGTAGCAAATCAAAAAAGTGAACAAACAGGCCACTCCAGCCAATTTACCTGGACTACCAAGTGCCTTGGCCACGGTTGTAATAAACTTGGTCTGATAAAATACAAGAGCAACAACAGATGAGACCGACTATGCAAGTTGCTATGTGAATCACTACCCAAGTTGCCAATGCTACACCAATACCTCCAGGTCAGACCATGTACAGTACCAATTGGTATCAACACTGTACCTTCAACACATATTACCCATAACACAGTGCCTACTATACAGTAGGTCCTAGTGACGCACCCCTCAGTGCAGAAGCTTGGTGCACAATAACCAGTGTATCAAAGTGGTTACCCTTATCAGCCACCAAGGTATGAGATAGCTACCCCATGGCAGAATTATTCGACAAGGATTGAAGAATATTTTCTGAAGATGAAGCCTTTAACATTTTTGGTAAGGGATCAAATCTATTGTAGCCATATAACTAAACAGGTTTATATAGGATGCGGTGCATCATTGACTTACTTTTATGATTATAGAGGATGCACATACCTGATTTTAAATTCTCGTATCTTGACAGGATACCTTCTTGATTCAACCTGTCAATTGGAGTTATAGATAATATTTTCTTAGAATTAGTCCTGATTATACCAATCTAAGCTACTCTCATGATCAACATCATGAATGGAGATAGGAACTGGATGATCAGTTAAAGGTTTAATCATTCTGATTGTACATCTTTTGATTTTATACCTGATTTATTGATATCAAAACTTTCTCTAGATTTATTTCTATAGTGCCTTGACCAATAACATTATATACTCGATAGAACCTGTAACCATGAGGCCAAGAGCTGCATAACCTCTATTTCCATGTATTCGGACCACCTGCAACCAACAACCATGGGTTTAATTCATTTTGTATTTGGTTCGATTACCTTAGATTTACTCCTGATCTTTTAAACCTAGGTGTACTAGATAAAACAAGTGTCCTTCATCATACTGAATTCGAAAGAAGGAAATGAATTACTTTTGGATAAACATTCTGATTCTTATATTCCTTGACATCCATTAATAAGATGTTTAGTTAATAAGGAATTATTTGAAGGAAGATGATTGAATTCAGAATAATCTATATAGCTAAGAAACCTCAGACGAAGTAGTAGAGAATCTATCTCAAGATTGTTAAATGGATGGATATGAGTCATGTCTGTAAAAGAGTGAGTAACAATCACAAGATACTTTTCGAGGTATGATAGAGAAAACATGATAAAGCAGCAGTGATAAAAGAGATGTAAGCTAATGAGTGCAATATGAGATTTTTGACGATAGTCTTTGAAAAACCATAACAGATTAAGGAGCTAGATGTGCTCTTAAGACCTTTATACCAGATTTTGCTAGTTCAAGCTCTTTTGGACTAGATGTTGTAGTGGATAAGTGTTATGAACAATGTCCGAATCGTATGGATGGATGGAAATTTGGATGCAACCTAATTCGATTTGAGATGACAAACTTTGACATCATCTTAGGGATAGACTGGTTTTCTCAACACTCTACAAAGTTGTTATGTGCATAGAAGAGGTTATCATTCAAGAATAAAGACGGCATATAATTTAGTTTTATTGGAAACATGTTGCCTAAGAAGTGAAAGCTGATCCTCTCTATGCTAAAGGCGAAGAGATGCTTTGAAGAGAAAGGAATTGGATATATGGTATTTGTGGTGGACATTACTAAAGAAGCACCACAGAAGGAAGATATTGATGTGATGCATAAATTCCATGATGTGTTTCCAGGAGACTTACTTGGGTTGTTACCTGATTGTGCAACCGAGTTCGTTATCGATTTGTTACCAGAGAAGGCACATGTATCAAAGGCACCCTATAAAATAGCTCTTATAGAATTGAAGGAATTGAAGACTCAACTACAAGAGTTATTAGACTAAGGTCCTAATAGGCTAAGTATTGCATCACGGGGAGCGCCAATGCAATTCGTAAAGAAGAAGGACGGTAGTGTCAGATTATGTATAGACTATCGGGAACTAAACAAGCTCACGATCAAGAATCGATATCTACTACCTCAGATCCATGACTTGTTAATCAGCTACAAGGAGCAAAGGTATTTCCTAAGATTGACCTTGGATGAAGTATCAACAAATGAAGAATTTAGACAGAGATATCTCGAAGACAGCTTTTAGAACCAGGATTGGGCATTATGAGTTTATGACTATGTCGTTTGGATTAACCAATGCCCTTACAGCTTTTATGGAGCTGATGAACTAGGTGTTTCATGACATGTTGGATACGTCGGTCATAATTTTCATAGATGATATTTTGGTTTATTCCAAGAATGAAGCAACTCATATAACAGATCTTAGAGCAGTCTTACAACTGTTGAAAAGGGAGAAGCTTTATCCAAGAAGTATGAGTTTTAGTTGAACAAGGTGATTTTCTTGGGTCACGTAGTATCATTAGAAGGGATTAAAGTAGACCCAGTAAGATAGAAGCAATCCTAAGGTGAAAAGCGCCTAAGAACATTGCAGAGATCAGAAGTTCTTGGGTTCAACTAGTTATTATAGACGATTCATAAAGGACTACTCTAGTATCTCAATACATCTTACCAAGCTAACTAGGAAGGCAGAGGAATTTATTTGGACTGACAAGTGTGAAGAATGTTTCCAAACTCTAAAAACAAGGTTGATATTAGCTCCCATCTTGATCGTTTCGGTACCAAGGTAACCTTTTACCCTATACATCGAAGATTTCAGATTGGATCTAGGATGCGGGTTGTCAAAGTAAATAAGCGATTGCATATGCTTCAAGAAAACTGAAGGAGCATGAGAAGAGTTACCCTACTCATGACTTGGAATTACCGGTGATGAATTATGCAATCAAGACTTGGAGACATTATCTATACGAAGAAGAATTTTAAATTAAATGGGAACACAAGAGTTTTATTTATCTCTTTATCAGAAATGAGTTGAACATGAGACAGAGAAGATGGTTAGAACACTTGAAGGATTAAGATTATGATATGCAGTGTCACTCAAGCAAGGTTAATGTAGTAGCTGAGGCCTTCAACAAAAAGAAAATTATGAAGTCCGAGGAAGGACCTAGTATAAATGCTGCCATATGTTTTACAGCAACAAATTCAAATTGGAAGAAGAATAACATATAATAGAAACTCGTGCTAATCCAATTGAGCGAGAACATATGGATGAACTTATGGAGCAATAGTTTCTCGGCTGCGCCTGTGGCATTATAGATCATCTCTGAATTGATGGATGAAGAAAAAGTAGAAATTTTGTTAGATCCGTATATAAGAACGGTGCAAGGAGATTTAGAGAAAGAAAAACCTAACCCTGACTTACTTCGGATGTGAAAAAGGTCCTGAGATACAGAGGATGATTATGCATACCTGAAGTGAAAAACGCTGATCATAAGATACAAGATAATGCTAAAAGCCCATTCTATTCCGTATTGGGTACATCCTAGAAGTACAAAATATACCAAAACATGAAGAGATTATTTTGGTGGAAGGGAATGGAAGTAGTTGTGGCTAGATGCATGTTTCAGTGACTGAATTATCAGCAAGTAAAGGCTAAAAGACAAAGACCAACATGGCTTACTACAACCACTATCGGAGCCAATCTGGAAGTGAAACTACATTACAATGAACTATGTCACCGATTTGCCACTGACTCCTAGATCGGTTGACTCAGTTTGGGTGATTGTTGATCGCCTTGTGAAGATAGCTCATTCCATTGCTATACGACCTCGGTATGCTTTGGAGGGGCTAACTAAGATACATGTGGATTGAATTTGCTACCAAGCTACTATGTAGATGTCACCTATGAAGCATGGTATGGTAGAAATGTTGAATTCCTTTGTTTAGGAATGAAGTCGGAGAATAAGTAATTGTAAGACCTAAGTCTATTAAAGAAACTTGTCGAGTGGCAGACAAGATCAAAGAAAAGGGCCAAGATAGCTCAAGTTTGTCAGACGAGATGTTAAGACCTCGAGTTTGTCATAAGTGACAAAGTGTTTTTGGAGATATCACTTATGCATGGATTAAAATGATTCAAGAAGAAGGGAAAGTAGTATCCTATATATGTTTTGGACCTCATAAAAATTTAGAGAGACGTAGAAAAGTTGCATATCAACTAGCGTTACTACTGTCCATGTCTAGTGTACATGACGTATTTCACGTATCTCTATTGAAGAAGTACGTTGGAGATCCATATCAAAGGTATTGACCACTGATTCACTGGATTAGATAGAAGATTTAACTATTGAAGTGGTACCAGCCTAGTTCACTGGTTGGAAGGTACAACATCTCCAAAACTGGGATAATTATTATATGAAGGTAACTTGGCGAAGCCAAGATGGGAAGAAGATTGCATGGGAAGAAGAAGATGCAATGCGAAAACAGTATTCCCACCTATTGACTCCGAAGTAAATTCAAATTTCGAGGACAAAAATTCTTTTAAGGATGGGAGAGTTGTAAGATCCATACGTTTAAATTTCGAGGACGAAATTTCTTTTAAGGGTGGTGGAGTTGTAAGACCCGCACACCATGAATCCGGTCTAACCTTACATTCTCGTGTCGTGACCGGTCTTCCCATTATAATCGTCTCAAGTGAACCAATTGTATGAAGAAACCACAAGATAAGGTAAGCAATGAGTCAAATTTAGTTGGTGTGCTTGACTGTTTAAGATCGTATGGAAGCAACCAGTCAAAAACTTAAAACCAAAAAATTTTGGTTGTGTGGTAGCAGTTTTGAGGGGTATGGTTGATACGTGTGGTCGACCACACATGAGACCACACAACATGTGGTTGCATATTTTTGACATGTGGTCGACGGATTCTGCGACCCCACATGCGACCACACGATGCTGAACTGCCTCCGTGTTTAGGAAACTTTCCTAATTTGAGGGGGGCTCTTTCCTAATTAAAGTGGGACTCTATATGGAGGTTTCCCTCTATATAAGGGACATTCCTTAGTCTCTCTTACTCTTTTAGAACCCAAATTGAAACTCTAAACCTAAGAGGAAAAGAGAGAGAGGAAGAGAAGGAGAAGAAGGAGATTTGGAGAAGAAGGTTGAGAGAAAGGTTTTACAAGAGAAGGTTCTAACTCCCTACAACAAGTGAGGTATGAAACTTATCTCTGTAGATGTAGATTCTATTGAATAAGGTTTCTATTGTGGATTGGGGATGTCAAACCAATATGATCAATGTGATCCTTTGAGTAAATCTCAAGGATAACCATGAGGGATGGATTAGGGATAATGGTTAATGAAAAACTGTAAATAATGGACATATGATAACCATAGGATGATCCCAAGTGATGAGGCAAGGAATCGACTCAAGAAGAATTCGGATTAAAGATGAAAACTGACCAAACATCATGTGGTCGCAGCTTGTGGTCGACCACAGGGTGACCAGAGGGTCGACTACAGCTATTCGGGAAGTTCCCAGGAAAGGTGCGGTCGCATGGTGTGGTCGCACAAAATGCGATCACAGGGTCTGACCACACAGTGTGTGGTCTCATATATTGCGGGCGTAGGTTCGACCACACATTCGACCACACGATGACAGCAAGCATATTTTAAGACTAAACAAGGTTTGACTACTGTAATTTGATAAACTTGAACCCTAACTTAAATATATTAATTGTTTAGGTTCCCAATAGATTCAAAGTGACTTCCAAAGCTTGGAAGAGGAACAAATATCAATCAAAGGTGAGGGAACAAGACCTAAACTAATTGGATATTAACAAGTTGTTTTATTTCATTGTGTCCAATACCATGAATGATTCTATAATTCCTTGCTTGTAATGTGCATCTCATATGTCATCCAATATTATTATTATATTTTTCTCATGCATATTTATTTCTGTTTATTTACAATGTGATGATGATGATGCTAGGGATAGACATGTGATTGTATGTATGTGGTTAGTGTGCTTGATGCGAGTGGAACATCAGGGGGAGGATGTGACATTGTGGTTCATCCTAGTCACCAAACTCTAGCTCTATCTCTACTCAAGTCTTGTTTACTGACATCGTCGTATCGCCATTACCTTAGCAGAACTATGACGTCGTAGGGCATCAGGGGAGGTGGTCTCGGACCGTGTAGTCTGTGACTCTGCCGGGGGGCCTTAGCTCTATCTTTATGGACGTATTGAGGAATGCTGGGGTGAAGCCTTGGATACACTGGATGACATTTAGGATTGGTTAGTTGCGAGCCCAGTTTGCAAGCCTTCGCCAGCAGGGGCTTACGTGTTGGTATGGGTAGGGCATCAGGACAAGTGTTATGCGGTGTTTGATCTGGACACTTTAGCTCTATCTCTATTCCATGGTGGGTGCATGTGGGACGATAGTGGTGTTTGATCCATTGGACGGATTCACACAATCGTGTATAGAGGTGCGGGGGCCTCCAATCCTTTCTATAACACATTGCAAACTTAAAAACCAGACCAAAGATATGAATTAAATGCATGCATATGTTTGTTGCATTGTTTTGTTTTCTCACTGAGCTCAAGTTGGAGAGCCGACCCTCGCGCGTACAATTCTTTTTAGTTTCTGATGTTGTAGGTATTAAGGTTAAAGATTATGTCGACATGCCAACATATGAATAGGTGGCGGCTATGGATGAGCAAGCTGTGGAGGACTATTATGATTCGTTAAGCGTTTCAACTATGGATGCGCTTAGTGTTTAACTTTTGTATTTGGGTATTTGTAATATGTATTAAATTATGTTTCGGTTACTTGGAGATAACTGGAATATTAATTATTTATCATGATTAGACCTCAGTTCATTATTAATAAGACTTCCGCTATTTACTTTATTATCTCTGATTAATGTGGAATGTGTTTTGGTTTTACATGGTTGGCATAGCCTATACGAGATCCTAGTTGAACCATTGGTTTATTGATGGTTCATCACACCATTCTGGTTAGTCTAGAATTGGGGTGTGACACAAACATTGGTAGAGTGGAAATTCAATTCATTATTAAACAAGGGCATAAATCATGTATTGCTCACTAATGCAAGTAGGCCAATTGGACCATTGTTAAGATCGACAGTGGGGATGAGCACCTTAGCAAATTACTACAAGTAATTCAGAATGAACATGTTGTAAGTGGTCGATTAAGAAAAGGCAAGGAGTCTCTAAATTATCTTGGTCGGCTTCTTATAAATTAGGGGTCAGTAGCCCAAATTTAATCAACCGACACCCCAATGAATGAGCGAAGATGGTGTTATGGGATTTTGACTTTACCTAGGGATGGTAGGAGACTTTTAGGTAACCAAATGGATTATAAGGCCTTTGCCCCCCTATTTTAGTGGTGATGGCTGAGACCAAGGATCTTAGTAGACAATGGAAATGATAGTAACGTGAATAAGGGCAAATGAGATGACAAGAAATGTGAGTTTTGGCTCAAGCGAGTAGCTTTCTTAGGGCATATCATATCAGTTGAATGTTTAGCAATGGACCTAGTGAGATCAATGCAGTCATGGACTGGTGTACCCCTACATCAGTTACAGAAGTTAGAAGTCTCAATGGAATAGTTGGCTATTAACGGCACTTTATTGAGGGATTCCTGTATCGCCATACCATTGATGGGATTGACAAAGAATGGTGTAAAATTTAAGTAGTCAAGACAAATGTAAGGAAAGCTTTAAACCTTCGAGAAGCTGGTTTCCACCCTAGTTTTAACTATTCCTATTCCATCAGATAAGGCTCCATTCGTCGTCTGTACAGGTGCATCGAGGTACGAGTTAGGTTGTGTACTCATGCAAGACGACAAAGTTGTAGTTCATGCCTCAAGACAGCTAAAGGTGCATGAAAAGAATTACCCTACCCATGATCTCCAACTTGTAGCGTTTGTCTTCACCTTCAAGATATGGAAACACTGCTTATATGGGGATACATTCTGTATAATGTCAGATCACAAGAGTCGGGTTCACCTGTTCAACTAGAAAGAATTAAAAATAAGACAGCGAAGGTGGTTAGAGCTGTTTAAAGATTTTGACTACATTATCAAGTATCACCATGGCAAGGCAATGTGGTGGTTGATGCTCTCAGTTGGAAGGCGATGGTCATCGTAGAAAGGAAAACCTTTGAGTCAGTTGAACACGAGGAAGGGCACTGTATGACTCATACATTGGTTCTTGAACCTCCTCCAAATGTTGAGCCCTCTATTACTGGCACTATTATGATAGAGTGGATAGAGGTGACAGCTAAGCTGCTCCATACCTTGACTATTCAACTTACCCTACCAAAGAAGATCAAAGATGCCACCAATAGGGACGTTCATCTGAAGACTCTCAAGCATGACCTTGAGAATGGAAGACAAGACCCAGACCCTTCGGTTAAATAAAAAAGGGCATGTTTGGATTGGGGTTTTGCTAGATCACCTTACCCCCCTTACGTAGGGCTTTTATTCTTATAAATTGGGGGTACCCTAGTTAAAATTTCTGTATGCTATCCCTTTTGCACCCTCCCTCATGATCATAATCTGATGTAGGCTGCCATGCCATCCAAATTAATGTGCATGCCCTACAAAAGTGTTTGATTTATTTTTCAGTCTTCCCTAGGAGTTTGTGGCATGTGACATGGTTTCTTAGGATTATTGGGATGAGCTGATCTTAACCTTGGTTGTGCAAATGTTGTCTTCTTAAATTTTCCCTAGACTAGTCAAAATGGTAGGTCAGGCCCCCATGGATAGTTTTAAAGTAATGAAATACTTCCAGATGATGAACCCAGCGAAGTTCATCGGCGTAAGTACAAATCTCATGCAGTTGGCCATTTGGATACAGACCATGGAGAAGATTTTGGAGTCACTCATGTGCTCTGAGCCTTAAAAGTTAAGGTGTGCTACATTTCAGTTGGAAGGGGTACCATATGATTAGTGGATTGGGATGCAGCCCATCCTACAGAAGCGCCATGGGGAAATCACCTAGCAAATATTCAAGGATGCATTTTTCAAAAATTTCATTCCCTAAAGCTTTTGGGGCAGAAAGGAAGTGGAGTACCTCAACCTTACCCAAGGTGCCCATACAGTGGAGAGATACCAACAGAAATTTAAAGAACTGTTCTACTTCTCTCATACTGCCATGAGAGAGGAAGAATTAAAACTAAGGAGGTTTGTATAGGGTTTGAGAAGGGATCTAAAGGTTGTGGTGGAATCTATGAGGCTGACAGAGTACAGCGATGTCGTACAAGTGGCAAACAGAGCAGAAGATGGGTATTGACAAAACTACCAGAGTCAAAAGAGGGCTTCCAGTTATATAGATAACTGCCCTACTACTAGGCCATTCAAGGTGCAGTACCCAAGTTCCTCTGTCACTGCCCCCTCCGCTCTACAGCTCATCAGACCTGCAACAAGCAGCCCATCACTTATTTAGGCTCGGCTTGTAGCTTTAGTATGCCAGGTCATGCCACCTAGGGCCATGCCTTCTGTTACTGGGTCTAAGGCATGGGAGAAGTGCTACAACTACGGTAAGCATGGGCACCTGGCTAGGACTTGTCAATTCCCATGCCAAAGACCACCAATACAGGCGGCAAGCAATGTAATTACCATGACACAAGAGGACGCCCAGAAGTACCCTGGGGTACATCCAGGTATGCCTTATTTTGCTTTAAAGTGTAATTAAAGTAATAGCATATAATGGTAGTTAACATGGAAATAGCATAACATTTATGAATGCTTAAAATACGTCTACATGATTTCATTATGCACAAGGAATTAGAATATTGCCTTCATCAAGTACTCCAATTCCTTAATGCAAACTCATCATACAACTTGTCAAATTATGTAATGACATAAATGGATTTAGAGGGAGGACGTAACTTAAATTGGGGTAGTTGAGTATGGTCACATGATTATTGACCGCCCCATTGCATATAAGAGGTATATAAATGGCATAGTTTTGCAGAAAAGGAGATACTTAGCCAATAGAGATGCATGATGCATATAAGGGCTATGGAATAACGAGGACAAAAATGCACAAGTGCCGTGGCCAAGATGCTTGTTGCACTTGGGTATACTATTGGGAGTATTATGCCTCTAGGTGAATACGGACCTTACACTGACTTGAGAAAGTTTTTGAGAATTAGGTAAGCCTTGCACTCCCTTAATTACTAAATACTGTAGCCGATAGGTGTTGATCATGTGAGTTATAATACAAGATAGACCCCCATAATTATGGGATAAGAATTTATAACTACATCCTGATTTCGGGGACAAAATCCTTATAAATTGGGGGGATTGTGAGACTCACACCCGGAATCCTTAAGGATTTAGATCCTTTATACCAGTACTCATTATGCCAACCCTTGGCACCCAAAAATCTTGACCCTTACTTTGATGTCGGGTCAAACCCATGAGTGATTAATGTTGGATGAGTATGAGAAACAAGGCTAAATAGACATAGGAAGTGTTTCCAATGGCTTGGGCCATCAAACCAAGCCTGAGCACACAAATCTACTCAACCGACAGACTGTACAACCGAACCGGTCAATTGGTTTAACCCAACCGGTTGAATGCATGTGGGACACTCACCTTTGCCCAAGACCCTAAAATTGCCCTTATTTTCTCTCCTCAGGTTTGTGGGTGCTTGTGAAGTGGAAGAGAAGGAGCTCAAGAAGAAGCTCAAGCTCCATTCTCCTAAGGTGAGTTCCATCCACCCTTCTCCTTCCATTTCCATGGAGAATGTATGCTAGGAGATCATGTAAGGCTCACCATGAAAGGGTATCCATAGTGGGGAACTCTCATTCACCCTATGAGTGGGTTTCCTCCATCCAACTCCATGGTAGTGGTGAATGGAGCTCTAATGATCCCCATTTCTTGAATCCATGATGGGGAAAAGTGAATTGCACCCATTTGGAAGAACATCATGGGGTGGGAATGAAATCCCCAAGTTAAGAGACCAAACCCTAACCTAGAAAAGCTAGGTCATCGATTCCCTCTCCGGATGTGGGAGCCAATGAAGCTCAATGAACTCCCAATAGGTTTAGTAATGGTTGGGATGAGCTTCCCACCATTAAAAGTGGATGAAACCATGATGAGAAGCTTTTCCCCAAAGTTAGAGTTCATCTCTGGTTCATACCCTGATTCTGGGTTTCAACCGGATGATAGAACAATCGGCAAAACCTTAGCCCTAGACCAGTTAGTTATGACCAAGGACTTCCTCAACCAAACCGTTTGACTGATTGATCGGTCAACTAGTGCCCTCTCCCAATCAATCGATTGTACCGGTGAAACCGTTTGTCAAGTGGTCCACCGGTCAGGCCATTTAACCTAGCTGTGGCATTACCGGTTAACCGTACAACCGGTGATACTACCAGTTGAGCTACTGTAACCTTGTACCCACTACCGAGTGTTAAACCGGATGACCAACCAGTTGACAATCTACTGTTCGTTCTACCGATCACTGATAATTGAACTTTCCTAAGTGTTGAGCAGTAGATCAAACCGGTTGACCGTTCTACCAGTTCCATTTGTCGATTTAGCCAGTTTGGCCTATAAGCCTAGTCTGACCTTGGGAATGTTATCCCTTCGGTTTTTAACCTATTTTGGGACCCGTGTATGGACCCTAGGACTTGTTTACATTCGTTTAAAAGCTATTCATCAATCTAATTAAGTTATCTAATTGAATAGGTAAAACACTGCGGGTAGTGGACGAAGTTTTTTACTAGCTTCAAGGTTCAGCAGCACCTTTGGTGTCTACAGGTGAGGGGTCGGGTCACATAGAGTTTGAGCATGTGATTGTTGTGTGTTTATTGATGTTGTTCCATTATAACATGTCATCCAATGAATTGTATATAACTGTTCATGCATTTGCATTATAACAATAACTATGTATGTTGATTGTTGTATGATGGACGTGTAGAGTATGGGGCACAATACACGGGCCATGTGGATAGAGCACCTGACCTTGGTAGAGGCACGGTGAACCATGGGAGTGGGGATCAGGGGTCCTCTGCAAGGTGTGATTGTTGAAGTAGTTGTTGTGCGCATAACCATATATGATGGTGCGTGTGACATATGGGAGTACAGGCATGCGTACCATGTTGGTGTGCTGGTGTTCTAGTGGAGACACGATGAACCATGGAAGTGGGGATCTGGGGCTTTCTGTTGAGATGCCACCCATGTATGGTGGTTCATGTAATGAGTGACCTCGTGAATCACGTTGGGAGTGGTTGTGTCTTAGTGGAGGCACAACGAACCATGGGAGTGGGGAGTTGGGGTCCTCTGCTATGTGCAATTTGGATAAGACCATATATGATGGGCATGCAGAGTATTGGAGTACGATACACGTGCCATATTGGAACTTTATGCTCTAGTGGGGATATTATCAGTCCATGGGAGTGGAACGGGGATTCCTATTGGAGTGTAGATTTATTTACTGCATGCACATGTCATGTTGAGTGATTGTTGGTATGGATATGATTGTGTTTTGGGGTATATGATCGTATGGCGTATGGGAGTACGATACACTGTCATATGCCTAGTTGCACCTTAGTGGGGACACGGTCAGCCTATGGGAGTAGGACGGGGATCTCTGCTGGGGTGTAGCCCTCTGGTTGCTATGCTTATCATGCATCATACATCAACTTGGTCAAATGACTTTTGCTTTAGCAAATGGGTGAATGAGGCAGTGATTTATGGGTCTGCCTCGGGATCAAGGGTGTCATTGATTGTTGTGTTCTGTTTCAAGATCACTGACGATTCATCCAGTGACAAGCCAATGATTTGCTTAGGGTCCGTCTCGGAATCAGGGGTGTCATTGATTGTCTGGGTATAGCTCGAGATCAATGACTGTCAGATGAGCTAGGGTACAGGCCGACCATGATTGCATATACAATTGATTGCCACTCACAAATTACTTGTTTATTTGCTTCTGTATTGCATTCATAAAACTATTGCATAGGATTGCATTGGATACCTAACTTCTCACTGAGCTGAAATGGGAGCTCACCCCTTGATATCAAATTCTTTTTAGCTTTGATTATAGGTACCTCTTCTGTGGTGACGATTATGGATTCTGTTGACGTTGAGGGTTTTCCTCTTGGTGGTGGGCCACTGAAGGGTCATTTTGAGGCTGTACCTATTAAGATTGTGTTTACGGGACCTAAGTTAATGCTTCACTTCCATTTTGATATCTGTAGATAGATACGATTTGGTCTATCTACAGTATGTTATTTCATACCTACTCTAGTTATTTAGTACCGTGAAATTATGTAACATGAATATTATTTGTGAAACAGTTGTAAGACATAACAGATATATTATGTATTGATAACATTAGAAGCATCTGTTCTATATTATGATTCCCCTGCAACTCTTATGAATTCCTTTGCAACTATTATTGATTATTGTTGATTGTGTTGGACATTGTATGTGTAGACTATAGGGTTTGTTTGGTAGATCACTTTGGTTGTTGATCACTGGAAGGTTAGGGTTATCTCTTAGATGACTCGGATCTCACGTTCGATTCCCCAGAATGGGTTGTGACAATAAAGATGATACACAATGCATGTAACTACTCAATACATAACAGCATCCATGTTTATACTTATTAAAAAAACATTCATATTCTCACACTTGTAATAATTTGGGCAAGACATTCGACAAGAAAGCAGTCATTTAATATTACATGTTCATATTCATTCATTAACATTCATATTATCTCACTTGTAACAATAGAGCAATATCAATTCACAAAAAGAGTCACCAAATATTCCATCTTATCACACTTGCAATATAAAATGCATATTAGTTCACTCACAAGGCATAAATCATCTATACACACATACAATTGCACTACTAGTAAGTGAGAGTCACTCACCTCTATCTAGTATTTGGAAATATGTCTTCTTAAGCACCTCGACCATGCTAATATTACCTAATAAAACAAATAACATTGTGTAAGCACCCCATTTTTGTTATCCCTAGCTGAACAGGGCCTTACTGATGTGTAAACAGCAAAAAGAGGGGGGGGGGGTGAGTAAAAGTTTGGAAAAGTACAGGGGAGGTGAGTGAAATTCTCTCAAACTGATAGTCAATCAATCCTTGCGTGTTATCTATGGTGTTTTGAGATGAATTTAGATGATCCTCAATAGGTAGGAGTCTAAAAGAACTCATACGGCAAGTTTTTGGATCCCAATTCAGAGTTTGGATTTTTAGCTGCGACTTCGAGGCCATTTTTGGCTAGCCCCACAACATGGTCATTGGTTGTAACCTGCATCGATGCGTAGGTCATAGAATTACTTTTGAAATGAGATCAGAATCGCTCAATTCTGATGTTAAATGAAGAAGATATGACAATTTTAGCCGGATTTAAAAAGTGCTTAAATATCTAAGGGCTTGTTTGTAAATTATCATAAATTAAGGATTTATTAAGCTAATTATCATAAATTGGATTGATCGAACTTCACTTCGCCATATCTTGAGCATCCGATGTCCAAATCAGGTGATTCAAGTGCCATTATTCTCCATTTTTAATCCTCTTCAAAGTGGACATGGAAAAACTGGGACAGAGGCTGCCGAAAGATCCCATGCAGAGTTGTAAGCTGATATGCCAGTTTAAATTTCAATTCTTCATAACTTACTCATCTGACGTCCAAATCAGGTGCTTCAAGCACCATCATTCACCATTTTCTGTCCTCTTCAAAGTGGACCTGGAAAATCCGGGACAAAGGTCGCCGAAGAATTTCATGCAGAGCTACAAGCCGAAATGGCTTACAAAATAAGAAAGAGAGAAAGGATAGCCCAAACCCGCTCTACCTGTACATGACCAGTCCAGACTGGCCTAGCCCAAACTGGACCAGACCAAATCTGTTCAACCCATGCATGCTTGTTATATACAAATATATTATGAATTAAGCATTATATATTATATTTTATATGGGTTGTACATGATATATTATATGTTATATAGGTTTGGTTAGGCTAGGAAGAAATGGAGAAAGGATATCTCGTTGAGATAGATTAGGAAAGAGAAAGGTGGAATCCGTTAGTTTGGGAAAGAAGATGAGAGAAGAAGGTAAGAACAAGATTTAAAAAAAAAAAGAAAAAAAAGAAAGAAAGAGAGGGATCAATCGGATTGGAGAGAGATTAGAGAGAAGAAGATTTAGAAAAAGGAAAGAGGAGTAGAAAGGAAAGTAGAAAAGATGGAGAGAAGAAAAATAGGAAAGTGGGGGGGGGGGTCGGGGAGAGAGAGAAGAGAGTGATAGAGAAGAGAGGGGAGGAGAGATAGGAGAGAGAGGGAGCTGGGAAATCTGATGGAGAAGAGTTGATGAGAGGGAGAAAACCAGAAGAAGAGGGAGAGATTAAGAGAGGGACAGATTGAGATACTCAGGGAGGGAGAGAAGAGGAAAAGGGAGCAGCAGGAGAAGGAGATGAAGAAGAAGAAGAGAAGAGAAGGGAGAACCTAATTGCACATTCCAGGTAAGCCGTCTTTCCCCTCCTTGCTTATTCTTTTCTCGTTTTTGTTTATACCTGCAGTGATACCCTTTGCAATCCATCCATACTCCATCACTACTACCGGCCAACCCACTCACCTGAATCACCATCTACTTATCCTATCACCTCACTCCCTGCAACACCATATCAAAGCCCATCTTCAAACCACATTATCACCAACCTACACCACCTGCACCATTACAAAGCCCAACCGATCACTCACATATTTTCTCAGACCACCATTGTCGCCTGCTCACCGATTAAACCCACTGCAACCCTCCACCGTTTGCCACCTCATCCTACCGCCATGCATCAACCTATGTCTAACCTCCATCTGCTACACCAAACTCACCCTCACCGATTAAACCCACAGCACACTTGTCCACCTACTGCTGCAGTCCCATTACCGAACTTATCACAGCACCATTTACCACCACAAACCCCACCTGGTTGCACCTGTCTCTAAGCCGATAACAACACATCACCAACCCGGATCCACCTTGTCTTTGATGCACCTCCACAAAAAGCAATTCACCGAACACTACCCTTTACACCTGTCCATTATCACTCTAACCTCACAACCCACATCCATAACCGACCCACTACACACCAACCCACAACCTTGTTCATACACCTCACTCTCAACCAAACCAACCCCATACCAGATCCAATAAACCGTAATTCCCATACACCCTCCACATGTAATCATTTTTCAGCATACCTTTAATTGGTCCCATGGATCCCATTGTATTAAATCTGATCATGTTTTTAGCATATTGTTTGACATGAATTGGTTGCTCCCACTCGACTATTTCTGAAATTGTTTTGTGCCCACTATAAATTAGTCTTATTTGACTAAGTTGGAATGTCTATGTTGAAGAGACTCTCTGTACCTCTATGATCCTTGTCTAGTGTGAACCATTGATATTGGAGGAATTTTAATTTGAGCCATTGATATGGAATGAATTTTAATTTGATTAATTGTGAGCCATATGATTTGAAATTTTAATGTGATTGATCCGGCCATATGATTTAGACTTTTTAATGAGATTGATCCGGCCATATGATTTATAATTTTTAATGAGATTGATCCGACCATATGATATAGAATTTTAAGGTGATTGATCTAGCCTTTGATTTAGAATTTTAAGGTGATTGATCTAGGCTTTGATTTAGATTTTCTTTAAGTGATTGATCATGGCATCTGATTATGAATTTTTATGAGATAAAATCTGGCCTATTGACCATGCGTTTTATGTGGTTTAAATCTGGTCATTGATCTTGGATGGTTTAATGATAAAATCTAGCCATCGATCTTGGATGTTTTAATGATAAAATCGGGCCATCGATCTTGGATGTTTTAATGATCAAATATGGACCATTGATCTTGGATGTTTGAATGATCAAATCTGAACCATTGATTTTAGATATGTTGATGCTTGATCCGAATCGTTGGATCTTCACCATGAGCGTCTTAAATGAATCTAAACCGTTGGATCTTCATTATGAGTGTCTTAAATGAATCTGAACCATTGGATCTTCACCATGAATGTTTTAAATGCATCTAAACCATTGGATTATCATCATGGTTGATTTAAATGCATCTGAACGGTTGGATTTTCATGATGGATGATTTAGGTAAATCTGAACCGATAGATGATCATCATGAGTGATTTAAATGAATCCAAACTCTTAGATCTAAATTTGAACATGATATGCATGAGATCTGAGCCATTTATTTCCTAGTATGATCATGATAATTGATGTGGGATGAATTTGAACTGTTGATCGAGGATCTAACCTTGATAGTATTTTAAAGAGGTATATTAAATCTGACTCGTTGATCGAGGATCTGATTTTTGATACATTGAAAGATTCACATAAGTTCTCAACCATAGATCTAGAGAATTTGGTCTGACACACTGAAACATACTTTGTTTGGGGATAATACATATGATGTCATATTAATATATCTGTCATATTTGATGCTCAAATTTTCATATGCTATATTTGGATTGCTCACATGCTATATTTGGACTGCTTACATGCCATATTTGGATTGCTCACATGCTATATTTCTCACATGTCATTTGGATTGCTTGCATGCCACACTTAGATTATTCGTATGCTGTACTTATTTACTGTCATACTTGATCAGCTTGCTATTGTCATACTTGATCAGCTTGCTACTGTCATATTTGATCTGCTTGCTACTATCATACTTGATCTGCTTGTTACAGCCATACTTGATTTGCTTGCTACTGTTGTGTTTGATCTGTTTGCTACATTGAGAGCTACTGCCATATTGGAACTTTGATTTGCTACATTGAGATTTACTTTCATATTGAAATTTTGATTGCTACTTTGATTGTTACACAACAAATAGGAAAAGTGAAAACCCTAAAATGAAAATGGACAAAACACCCTAGAAACCTTGAACAAATTGAATGTAGGGATAGGCAACCCGAGAAGCCTAATGTAGGGATAGGCAACCTGAGAAACCTAATGTAGGGATAGGCAACCTGAGAAACCTAATGTAGGGATAGGCAACCCGAGAAACCTAATGTAGGAAAAAACAACCTGATAAACCTAATGTAGGGATAGGTAACCCGATAAACTTAATATAGGGATAGGCAACCCGAGAAACCTAATGTCTGGTCAGGATACCCAAGAAAACCTGAACAGTTAAATAAAAGGGGCAAGATACCCTAGAAAACCTGAACAGTTGAACAAAAGGGGTAGGATACCTTAGAAAAGCTAACAAGGGCTAGGATACCTGAGAAAGCCTGAACAATTAAAAAGAGGTAGGATATCCTAGAAAACCTGATAAGGGGCAAGATATCCTAGAAAACCTGACAAGGGGCAGGATACCCTAAAAAACCTGACAAAAGGAGCAGGATACCTGAGAAAACCTAACAAAAGGGGTAGGATACCAAAGAAAACCTGATTAGTTTTGAACTACATTGTACCTGATTTCAGGACCTCTGGAATACGTAGGTAATTTGGGAGATTTCTCAAATATGGTACTACAGCCCATATAGCCATCAGATTCTATCTGAACCATCCATCCAACATAAACTTCAACTTGAACAAAGAATCTAATTGAAGCATACGCATAAACTACATCCATAATATTTAATCACACACAACCCATTCGAACTACGTTTCTAGATCTGATTCTTAAGAAACAAAGTCTCAAGGGATACGTAGGTAATTTGGGAACATTCCCAAATTTAGTCCAAGGCTGAACCATCACTTGGTCCAGTTTACTATATAGTACTGTACATTTTGCTTGTTTATTTGCTTCAAGACATGTTTGGTTGAACCCTAGGTTAGCAGAATGTAGCAACTTGGTTTAGGACTTCCCCTATTGAACCTTAGTCATCCAGTTGACCATGCATAGTTAGAATTAGAGTCTAAGGAAAGTTTAGGAGGCAGAGCTTGATCGGGCGGTTTGGGTGCCTAACACTTTCCCAAAACCATACCTTGAATACTTACCCGATCTCATGCAGACCAAAGAACCGATACATTGGGTTATGAGTCAATAAAAATCTTACCTTACGGTGAGGCTACAATTTTAGAGGTTGTAGACCTTAATCTAGGTGGCGACTCCAACAACAGATTTTTTTTATACACCCGAGGAGGAGGGCGAATCACCTCATCTCATCATTGTCCCCTCACATGGTTCCAATCAATTCCTTTGTGAGTGCCCAAATCCCAAATTCTAAGCATCCATACTTTCCCAAAGATCCCTTCTTACGAACGTCTTCCAGCAATTTCAGCAATTTATAGTCCTATTCATAGATAATAGAAGAGAACCAAACACTACAATGCCTAAGTTTCATTTTAAATTCATCTTAACATCCCTAATCTCACCCCTTTATCTTTGCTGCCCATATAACACAAGAAACATCTCCTTAGGCAAAGCTCCCTAATATCGGCTTCCTTTTTTTTTAAACCTCTCAGGTAAAAACCAGATCAAAGAGAGTTCAATAAGGAAGTTCTTACCTTTAAAACTATGCGAAAAGACCCTCTTTTAATATCCCAACAATTCTCCAAAACATCACATGGACATGGGAAAGAACCCGATAGAGAATGTTACCAAAGTTATTCATCCATAGTAGATTAAGTCATTTCTTTATTTCCATTTCCTATCAAATGTTCATATAGTTTCCATACTTAATATCATAGTTTGTATTACCCTAAAGTTTCCATACTTGAAGAAGTATAGTTTCAGAATTTACAACTTATTTTAAAACAGTTCATACGATAACTCCCTCCAATTTTGACAATTTAAGAATCCACATCATGGTTTAAGAAATCAATCTAACTACTTTAATTTAACAATTTCTTCCTCTAGTACTCAATTTCAGCAATATGAGGTCTATAGGATCCATTTATTTCTGTAAGCGTAACTATACAAATGTGACTCTTTCATTCCTTACTAGGCTTAATACAGTAATTACAACAATTTACAAACCATCCAATACAAGAGTATATACCCTTCTTACTGCAGCAAAACAGTCCATTTGCTTAATCTTAACAAAATATAATTATTTTGTAACCACTTACGACCTCAATAGTACTTGGAGAGCATTCATAAGCAGTATAAATACAACCATATAGATAGCTTAACATTTCCAAATCAGGGTAGTAAAACAATTTCAAATCATTGCTTTATCATATCACCTATTAAATTTCACAACCATAGTTTAAACCATGCCACCATTCATAATCATAAATGCACTATATAAACTCCAACACTCTTCTCACATTCAAGTTTTAATTATTTATAAATATAAGCCTACTATATGGAAAGAAGTTTCCTTAACCTTTGTTGTCCAAGTCAATTTTCAATAATTACTCCTTTGTCAAAATTTCAGCTTAATATCACCTAACATGACAATGTAATTGGGATAACATTAGAGGGGTTTAACACATCTAAAAACCCTTCCAAAAGGCCTCATTTATATACCCAAAGGATCCCTTGATAATCCCCCGGGGTTTAGAAGAAAAACCCCAAACAATAGGTCAAAAACAGCTTTCTGAGTGATCCCAGTTCATCGACCGGTCGACCTCAAAGGCTCATTTTGAGCCTCTGTTTCAGCCAGACCTCGGTCTTTTGCTTTAGGCTCCCATATCTTCACTCCAGGGCCTCTGAAACACCCTTCTTAAACCCCTCACAGAGGCTCAGGTCCATCTAACATTATATCAAATACTATACTAAAATATAACATGAAGTGTTAATCCAAAATACAGCACTTCCAAGTTCTATCTTCTTCTTCTATTGCTGCATTTTTTTTCTCCATTACAAGGGCCTTTAAAGATCTACAAGTCACTGTACTGCATCCTAAATTATGTATGTGTAATGCTTAACGCTCAACAATACATTAAACAGCCCAAAATACTCTTCCTAACCTAACAAGAAAAGGAGATTTAAATCTGATTTTTATTTCCTAATAAACCAGCAACCATTAAAGTGTTTAAAAAGGATCTAAAATTCAAAAGATTCTTCCTGGATTCGACATGCAATTTCTACAGACGGTAAAGACATTATAACTAACCTCCAAATATTCTTGAGAAGCACCCAAAGCAACCACCACCGACCTCAAGCTCAAAACCGAAATTGGGAAAGAAGCTCAAAATTTCTGCAACTTGCTCCACTACCCACGATTTTGGTTTCGGTTTGTCTACTTCTTCCTTCTTCCCTCAAAATTCGATTTAAATTTCAGAATCCTTAAAACCCCCAACTTCCAAATCTCCCATCAAGAGAAATTTTTTGCATTTCGAAACCCTTTTCCCCCTTTCTTTACTTTTTCAGCATTCCCACCTCTTTTCACGATTTTGGCAGAAGTTCCATTCTTTTTTTAATTTTAAACGAAAAAAAGAATTACCTCCCTTGTTATTTTGTAATTTACCTTAATGACAATTGAACACTCAAGTTTTAGAATAGTTCGCTCTGTGCTCACCGCGTGGCTGCGTCTAACTCCAGATCAGAAGATTGCGTGTTCGATTCACGTCAGGTTCAATCCCTAATCCACCAATTTTTAACTTTGAACCCACGACTTATTACCGAAAAATGGCTCTGCAACAATGATGAAGAAAGAAGCTGATGAACATGATGAAGAATGAAGAAGAATCTCCCTTCCTCCCCAGCCGTTTCTTCCCTTCCCTGAGTTCTCTTCCCTCCCGTGAGTATGCTGCCCCCCTGTAGTCCTTCGCCATTAAATCTGAGCTCTACCATCTCCACTCCCCCATTGCCTCCCTCCTCCCAGCAAAACCCGAAACCTCCATTGAACGACCTTGAATATCATAGCCATGACTTCCCTTGCCTCCCTTCGAATCCAAACCCAAACCTGGCTCCTCCTCTATCCCCAATCCCGAACCCTTGGTCAGATCCCTCGGTGCTTAAACCCAGGCCGCCTAGGAAGTTCAACTTGCGTTTCATCCCCCCAGTCCCCCGTGGTGATCTGGTGGTCGGTGTCTGCTCTC
Source organism: Protea cynaroides (assembly GCA_028583415.1). Classification (NCBI taxonomy): domain Eukaryota; kingdom Viridiplantae; phylum Streptophyta; class Magnoliopsida; order Proteales; family Proteaceae; genus Protea; species Protea cynaroides. The sequence continues at coordinate 1,824 of JAMYWD010000293.1, read as the reverse complement.
CTGAAGCAGTTGCGGCAGAACTCAAAGTTCTTGATAACACCCTAGTGGGTTTTGTGTTGGGTAAGAGACCCTCTTTCTCTCTGGTCAAACACTCTCTCCTAAAGCAGTGGAAAATTTCTGGGTCGGTGGAGATTCTGCAGTTGATTCAAGGTGGTTTTGGCTTTCGTTTTTCTAAGCTGGAAGATAGAGATTACATCCTTGAAATTGGAGTTTTCTATGTAGGAGGTCTTCCTATATTTCTCAGACCTTGGGAGAGGAGTATTCACTCCGGTGGAGTTTTGGGGCTGAGAAAAGTTCCGCTTTGGATAACTCTTCCAGGTCTTCCTCTCCATTTATGGGGAGAAGATTCATTAAGTGCTATTTGTTCTGTCCTTGGAACTCCCTTGTTTTCTGATGGAACCACGGCTATGAAAAGTCGTTGGGTTTTTGCTAGAGTTTGCATTGAATTTTCTGGAGATGCTCCTTTGTTAGATTCAGTTTTAGTCGAAGATGATATGGGGACTCAGTTTCAACAGGTCATTAAATACGGATGGAAACCCCCTCAGTGTCTGACCTGTGGGGTGTTTGGTCATGAAGAAGGTTCTTGTCTAGAGAGAGATTCAGGTGATGCCCTGGGAGTGCGCCATACATCTCAAGAATACTCGGATATCACTCATCCAGTTGGAAAAAATACAGATGGGAAAGGTTCGAATATGGCTGCGGAAACAAATCGGGAAGAAGTCGAAGGGGAGGAATGGCAAAACGTTCCTCCAATGGTGGAAGATACCCGGTTGAAGGAAAAGCTTTCGTTTTCATTCATGTTGCAAAACCGTTCCTGGAAAAATCTGAATGGGAAAATTCCTAAACGGGTAAGGAAGAAGAGTCCCTTGGAGCTAGACCCGACCCGCATCCATGACAGTCTGGACTCCCATCGTTTTCAGCCTGTCTTGAGCCCAGAAAGTGGACACATGTCGTATCTTGAGGGAGTTTCGAATGGTCCCAACCCCATCTCTTCTGGCCGTCGCCCTCAGTCAACCCCATCCCCCCATTTTCGGAATGTTTTTTCAAAATCCCCTTTCCCCCTTCTTCCTAGGCCTACCTTGTCTAACCGATTCAGGTTACTTGAGGCAGACAATGACCTGACCCTCTCTGATTCACCTGCTCTCCCAGCTGTTTCTTGTACTACACAGCTGGCCCCTACTATCGTGTCAACCCCTGAGGCAATCCCTTCTCTGCCCTCTGATCCTCTCCCAAATCCGCTTCATCCCTTGGCCCAAAATCCCACCTGCCGAGATCAGGCTAGCCTATGTGGAGAACCGGCCTGCCTTGGGCCGGTTTTGACAGGCTCATCCCCAACCACCCCATCTATTGACAAAAATTTGCCAGATCCAGGGCCTTCTTCCATAGGCCGAACTCCTTACCCCTCTAGATATTGTAACTCCCCTTGTTCCATGCTATCTGGCCATTTGAGTTTTTATCAGCCAACTAGAAAGAAATTCGTTGGCATTACATCCGATGATCTTGAGAAGATGATGGCTCCCGCGGTGGCTGATCCTTGGTATGAAGATGGGAAAGACGACGATATGTTCATGAAGGCTTCGGATTCAAGAATGGTTGAATCTAGGGAAGAGCTAGAACCTCAGGAAATTAGAAGTAAAAATCAGAGACCCATTATATGAGTACTATTTTTTTAGGCCTGTTCTAAGTGGTTGTTTTGCGTGGGGTCCCCATGAGGATTCCAATTTTTTATGTATGTCGGTTTAGTCTTTATTTTTGTTGGCTCCCTAGCCTGTCGGTTTATGGCTTAGCCATGGCCGGTTTGTAGTGTGCTCCTTTTCTCTTTGG